>JAECUM010036755.1:0-19004 GCA_016617855.1 Megalonaias nervosa | reverse complement strand
ATATATAAATATATATATAATGAACCATGAAAACATCAATGATATTATCTGTGCTATTAAAAAACTAAAATATAACGGAATAAAAATATCTGATAATCTCGACCCTCAGAAAATTATGTGCGATTTTGAATCACTGCAACAGAGAAAATTTGAAAATAAATATACACTACCTTCAAACTACAGATTTATAAAATTAATCTATCAATCTATCAATCTATGCTTGAATCACTAGCTATGGTAAACGATGATCAGGTAAAGCTATTTGCACCTCTTGCACAGTCAATCGAAAAGGTTAAATCCGAACTGTCTCACGAGTACGAAAGAAAAAAGATCGTGGACAATCGTATAATGCAATTAAGAAAGATTATGCTATCTGATTCTGTCAAAAATGATAGTGACGCTGAGAGCAGCGACGGTGAAGGTGGACCCTTGACTGTAATTATGGCTAAAC
This sequence comes from Megalonaias nervosa, assembly GCA_016617855.1. Taxonomy (NCBI): domain Eukaryota; kingdom Metazoa; phylum Mollusca; class Bivalvia; order Unionida; family Unionidae; genus Megalonaias; species Megalonaias nervosa. Next base: position 18,553 of record JAECUM010036755.1, on the reverse strand, counting down.
AAAAGCCTTGGCAAAATTGACAGTTGAACTATATACAGTAATTCCTGTTTTTGTTAAGAAATAGTTATATGCATTTCTTGTGGGTTCCATTAGTGTAAGTGCGACAACTGCAATATTTATTAAGTTTTATGCTTGCCTCAGTTGTTTCGCTTGATCATCTAATACCGCAGAAATATACTTAAATGTGAAATTTGTTCCAAATTTGAACGAAAAAGTGGATTTGGTAACGCCATCAGCCGTGCATTTCACTGAATGTGATGCTATTTTAAAGTATTTACTAGCAGAATAAATTGACTTAAACATAATTTCTTCCCCAGTCTCTGTATTTACAGATTTAACAGCTCTTGCATATCGTACACCACCAGTATTTCCTGACTTGCAATTTTGACTTTGCGTGACAATTCGTAAATTTGTAACTGAGTTATCAAGTTTATTGCCATTGATGTGATCAACTACATATCTATCTTTAATCAGTCCAAAAAAAACACTCGAACACAAATCTGTGAAAAATAAATTTTTTTATTTCCATTGGTTCTAAATTTAAAATAACCGAATTTATTAACACTACCGACTGGTTTTTTTAATCGACAGTTCCTGATCACGCCATCGCGAGACGCTTCGTAGTTTTTGATGATCGGATGCGCTACAAATTCGTTTTGCTCCATTTATATACTAATACTATTTGTCTAAATCATTATTCTGAAATCTGGCCAGATAATCCTCTACGGTTTTTATAGGGGATTTACCTAACGATGTATCATTTTTTTTTGTCATAATAACGTTTTAGTTCTCTATATTTTTTACCGCCGCATTTCACACATAACCGAGTTTTTCCTCTGACTCCAGCACCACACTGAATACACGGTTTTGGTCCTAGACTTCCATATCTAATACATTGCATATGGTAGCCACAGAATTCATTCACGCATGCTCTGTTACAAGGAGAAGTATGTCCAATTTTAAACCAGTGGCAGTAATTCTTTGTTTCAAAAAAATTCTACTAAAAATTCAATTTAAATATTTGTTTTAATTATATGGAGGAATTATCCGTTATTGAACCTTCCCCTGCTAGATTTGACCTTGACAGACTATCAGAATATAAATTTAGTGTTTCGATGCAGGATCTAGCTTTAACGAATGAAGATATAACTAAACGTATCCGTGAAGCCAAAAAAGAATATCGTGACGATGGTGCTGCTCATGCATGGTCAACATTCAGAGTTGGAAATGTTTTCAATGTGATGAATGACAAACGAGGAAAAGTAATTATTAACCACCTTGATAATCAAAAATATTTTATTTGAATAAACTTTATTGTAGAGACAGATGACGATATCTGGATTATTCGTGATAAGCGTGATCCAGTACGTGTGCAGTCGGGAAGCAATATTGTTCTCTTAAATAACAGATCCAAGCCCGGAATACTTACTGGTATTGATAAGCCATATTATGAGCGAGGGTATCCTGTGACCGCAGTTGTATATGCAATATATCCGCTGAATGATAAACCTGATGTTAAGGATCTCAAACCGATGAAACTGTCGAGAATAAACTGTGTAGCTGAACGAGTTACAGAACATTTTACAAATGCGATACGTGGTAATGGCCTGACAGATTTAAAGCGTAAAAAAATAAACACATGGGCAGAAACAGTTAAAGATACCGGAGCGTCTATCAAAGATGTCGCTGAGCTAGAAAAGAAATTAAGATTTCAAATAACAGTGAAGACGTTAACCGGAGAGATTTTATATGAACCAAAATACATAAAAAATGGAGCTCCGATAGATATTATTGATCATAATTCGCATGCGTGGACCACAGCAGTAACAATATTTCCACGAGATAGAACGGTTAAATTATATGATGGTCATATACTTGATTTTATCAAAAATATCAGTAAAAGTGACCCTGTATCCGTTTGGTTATTTCAAAGTTCAGAATACGAACATTACGATCAGTTTGTACGGCCTAATGGTAATATTTACCGTACAGAATCTCTTCATAAAGAGATGAGAAATCTTGCGCTGAAATATACCTCAGACGATATCAAGGTTGGAGAATTATTAAATAATTGTTTTACCGTTTCATCAGTAGCTGCCCATTTCGCTCAGGAGAAAAATTCATGGAAACCGACACGATCGGAATTTATTGAAGATGTCCAGAAAAGTTGTATAGAATATGGACACGGTGGATTATGGAATACCAAATACAACTATAGTGACGTTATCTCTGTTGATATGGCAGCGTGTTATCCTGGAAGTTTTCTTGGATATGGGGAATGTTCTAGATACTTTAAGAGATTTGGACATCCATCGCACGAGATGACCATGGTTTCGATAAACGGATCTCTACCACATTTTGATTTAACAGGATTTGCGTGTGTAGAATCATTCGAGTTTGCACAAAATCTTCATCCTATCAACTATATTTGGTTTGGAAGACATTTGTCAGAGAAATACTGGGTACCGATAGTGCTGTTGAGGTATATCCTTGATGCTGGAATTTTAATATCGTTGAGAGTAACTGAAGCGATTATATCGTATCGTCCACAGAGGCAAGTTTGGTTACCAGAACCTGTCGATGATGCCAGGAAAGAATTCCTTGATCTTGACGAAGATGACCGTAAATGCAGGGACGATGAAAAACTTGCAAAAGATCTTGGTAGAAAGATAATCGGTAAGTTTACTCAAGGTAGCTCGTACGATTATAAACGACACTGTACAAGATTGATTATGGACGATGCTGAACTCGATTTTATAATCGCTGATACAACGGAAAAAAATACGTTTGTAAACCGATGTAATGCTTATTTATCAGACGGGACCAAACTAGGTACGATTGTGAGCTATATTGATGGCGATTCACCGCAGTTCACTCATTTAAGATCTTCGATGTTGGCTTATGTTTCAATAAATCTATTGTCGATGATAAACAGATTTCCTAATGATGCTGTTAGAGTTGCTACGGATTCATTTTATATACATAAAAAATATAAGGATTTATCAAAACCGCTGCTCGGTAATGGTGAATGGGGAACATGGAGGATAAAACAAGAAAATATACTTAGCTATTCTGAATCTGCAGACGTTGAAATTAAGGAAATATATTACAAAAATAATAATCAAGCATCAAAGTCATCTGCACCATCTGTATACGACCCTGTGGCTAGACATAAGACTGTTTATCTTAACGGATGCGGTGGTTCAGGCAAAACAACTCGTGCGATTAACTTATTTATGAATAATAGTTCAGATATAATCGTTTTAACACCTACACATAAATTAGCCAGGGAAATAAAAGAGCGAGGAGTAAAATCATGTACATACCATAGTTTCTTTAGATGGTGCGGAGACACATGGACTCCTGAAAGAATGGGTGAAAAATATATACCTAAGTATATTATATGGGACGAGATATGCACGGTGTCGTTAGAAGTATTAAAAGTATTTCTTGAATGGTTGTTATTAAAGAATACTGCTGTGATAATGTGTGGTGATCATGGTCAACCACCACCTTTTGTTGGACAATCTCCACATGAATGGCTGAAGAATAACGTAGATTACTATGAAGAAATAACTGATGACCATAGAGCCATTGATGAACCGCTGAAAGAACTTAAAAGATTAATCAGACTGCAGCCAGATAAAATACAATGTGAGATAATGCGTAAAGTAATTCCAGAAACTACGATGAGTGATTTTTTAAATTTATGGAGACCCGCTGATTTGATAGTCGCAAGTAGAAAGATAGTTCGTGATGAACTACAGAAGAAATTATTTACGTTACACAAAGAAAAGTTTTCAGATCTACCTGTACTTTTGTGTTATCGCCCAGCGGACACTCGACGACAGAATATCGAAGTGGAAATTCCTGGTGGTGGGGTACAGAATCTCGTCTTGAATGATATTGTTTTGGTTGCATTTGATGTCGTTGAATGCGCATTGAGTATGGATAGATCTCCGTGGACGTTAGGATACGCTATAACGATTCACTCATCTCAAGGATTAACTATTTCTGATACAAATATCTGGATTGTAGATGATCGGATTGAATGGTCGAATTTAGTCTATCTTGCAGTTTCTCGAGTCAGAAGAATATCTCAACTACATAGAGTTATTATAGATTACGTGATAACTGAGGAAATCACTAACGACACTGCTGCAATAAAGAAAAAATTAGCGGGTTATAAACAATGTGACAAAAAAAATAAGCGTGACTTTGATATTGATGCTGAATTTATTATAACGCTAAAACAACGACAGAATAATGATTGTGCAAGCTGTAACTGTAAGATGCTATGTCAGTATTCGAATAATAATCCAAGACAATTTACCGTAGATAGAATTAATAGCGATCTAGGTCACACACGTGATAATGTGATGCTGACCTGTCTTGAATGCAATCGACGTCGGGGCGCTAGTTTACATAAGTGAACGTGGTGGTAATTGTGTATCCGCAGGAATTACTTGTAATTGTTCACGTACAAATCCACGCTGAGGAGCTGTCGAATCTAGTCTGTAGATTGCAGGTCTTCCAGTGGATCTAACTATGTCAGAAATTGTATGTGTACTAACGCTCCAGATAGGATCGGTTGCTCTTTTTTACCACCCTCAAGTTCCCCAGGCTCATATAAATATCTTACAGTTACATTACCTAATATTGGTCGAGGTTGTTGTTTATCGCTACGGGGTATATATTTTTTTGTAATTGCATTAGAAGGTTTCATGGAAGTTGCACGAGTAATTTCATTATTTAGCGCAGATATCACACTTGGTAATCTTGCAACCCATTCACGAGATCTCTCACCGGACTTAAAGTTAGTAGATATTTCCTTTGCGTATTGATATCCAAATAACCGCTCAGCAAGTGTTCTATTAAATTGTTCTACGATTGCCTGATCACGATGAATTTTCGTGTGTCCTCGTCTGATTTTAACGTTATGTCGCTTCATCAATGATGATACTGTACCAAGAAATTCTTTACCAGGATCAACTTGTAATAATTGTGGCCATCGCAAAGGTCCTCGCTGATAAATTCGCTCGAACGCAGATGCAACTTCAGATGCTGTCTTTGTTGATAATGGTTCCGCTTCTTTATATCTACTTGCAACGTCAACGACAGTTAATGCGTATTTATACGTGCGTGATTTTCGTCCACGTGTTTTAATAGTATCGTGTGGTAAAAACAAAATATCTGCTTGATGAACTTCATTAGGGACGCTGACATCAAAATGTGAGTATTGAATTTTTTTAGGTGGTGGTAGATAAATCTGCCATATTGCCTGTCGTGCTAACCACGCTGCAGCGACATTACGTGAGACTTTTGCTGCTTCGGAAAGTTTAGTAATAGCTGCTTTGCCTCTCCAATATCCTCTCGGGGAATAATAAACAGATTCCATTATATTAGTTATATAATTAATTACCAGCCCCTAGCATTATTTTACCTTTCATAGCAGATTTTATTAGAAAACTAGCGAGTTCTTCTCTGAGAGATTTATTAGGTATAGAATTTAACGCATGAATCAATTTCACATCTGCGAGATGTCGTTGTTGTAAATCTTTACTTTTATACGCAACATCATGAACATGACACGCTTGATCAATCTTATTTACTGGATGCTGTCCTGGTCTAGGTTGATCCTGATCATCAAGTCGGATATCAAGTCGAGTTCCAGGACCACAATAATTACATCCAGGAAGGTGTTTCTCACCGGGGTATTTAGCCCATGGGGTTCCTGGTAATTTCCCTAATGAAGCGGCTATATCTCCACCTGTCTTTGATGAAATAAATTTATATTTTTTTGTGCCACATTTTACACATTTGCCTGTAATTGCACGTCTTTTATTTTTTTTTTTTTTTGTTATTGTCATTAATCCAATGGTATCGGGGGCCCCGAGTGGCCTAGTGATCTAAAGCGCTCTCCGTTACGGGTCACTGCCATCTCACCTCTGTCTGCGTGGGTTCGAATCTAGGATTCGGCAAATGTGGATATGTGAGAAAGCTTGCCAGTAGCTTCTCGTGGGTCGGTGGTTCTTTCCGGGGATTTCCCGGTTTCTTCCTCCACCATTAATACTGGCCGCCATGTATAGCCTATCGTGTGCTGAAAAATGGCGTTAAGCCCCACAACAACAACAACCAATGGTATCGGTAGGTGCTCTGCATCGAACACAATATAAATTCATATTATTTATTATATGGATATAATTGATTTCTCAGCGACACGAAAACAAGAACCAGTAAAGCACCATCCAGCGCTTCCGAATTCTATCAGTTTGATAATAATAGGTCCATCTGGATCTGGTAAAACACAATTATTGCTTAATCTAATAATGCGATGGCTCAAGTGGGATAGGTTATATTTGGTAGCACCATCTGTAGATGATCAGCGGTGTTATGGGGTACTTAAAGATTTTAATGAAAATGCAAAAATATTGGACAAAGATGGAAACGATGTTATTGATATTATTACCGATATCGATGAGGCACCGTCTGTAGATGATCTAAATAGACTTATTAATAAATTAGTAGTGTACGATGATGTTATGCTGGATAAACAATCCAATCCAGCTAGAATATTTTCTCGAGGTAGGCATAAAAATACTGATGTGATTTATGTTACACAACTATATACGCAAATACCTAAGGTGATCAGAGATAATTGTAATATTTTGGTTGTGTTTAATGGAGTAGATAATTATACTCTGCAGAATATTTATTATACTTGGTGTTCAGGGGACATGGACATGATTAAATTTAAAAACTTATTTTCAAAATCACAAGCTGTTCCGTTCGGATTTATAACGATAAATTTACATGATCCAAGATCTAGATATCGTGTAGGTCTGGATAAAATCTTTGGTTAATTTATAGCAGCAGAGAGGGTGGACGACAAAACTTGAGTGACCCGGTAAGTAAACTAAACGCATTACAACATTAAAAAACAAAAAAGCCAAAAATAAAATAACAAAAATGAGCTAACCCAAACGATTTATTATCCGTTTTTCAAACTATATGGTAATAATAAAAGTTAGGAGGTTCGGTTTAGCGTTATTGACCTTATTTTTCAGCCCCTGTAGGAACCTTTATTTTTGTAAAATAAGGTCAGGAAAAAGTTGTAGGGTCCACCCTCTCTGCTGCTGGACTACTCTTACTTTACCATCTTTGTGAGGACGTCATTGTGAGGACTATTTACAGACAATCATATACTACCATCAACCTGAGAAGCTGAATATTTTTTTCTTTTATTGAGTCTGTCCTGCAAAACATGAGAAGATATCTTTTTAAAAGCTCAAGAACTAATTTCTCTACAATTAAAACTATAGACAGACAGACACATGTGCGTAAATGTTCAAATCTCTTAAAAATATAAGTCTACGTTATTTTGCCGAAAACAACACCGCAGGCACGGTTTTGCAACTTCGTGACCTCTTTTATTGACACAATTAAAAATTGCCATCAAGTTGTCAAATGAGAAATATCATTGCAACAAAAATATGCATCAAGTCTAGACAGTGCACAATTAAAACTTAAGAATATCAAACAGATCTAAATTGTCAATTCATCTATTAAAATAGAAAATAAGATTTTTAAAAATTTAGGTTGACACCAAAGCAACACAAATGTTTGCACATGGCAAATTCACTGAAACTGAAGTTGCCTTTGGGAAATCTGCACTTGACCGATTATATGGCAATATATCAAAATTAATGCTTAAATATTAGGCAGAATAAAAAGGGGAAGTTAAGCAAATTGGGTTAGATTTGTTTTACAGTTAATATTTTTTCCTTTTTTTCTTTGTTTATGCCTTAAAACCATATGCCCATAATTCAAGTTATCAAAAACGTGTGCAAATAGTAAATGAAGATATGTACGCGAGAAAAGGAAGAGTTAAAATGCAGATATATGCATGTGTATATACATAGATAAATATATTATGGCTTTGAAATACCTAGAATTGAGAAAGAGAGTATAGAAAGAAGGGGTGGGGTAGGTAAAATACGTTGAACTGAAACATTAAATATTTTTCTTCGAAATGGTTCATTTAATTTGCTTTTGTAAACGTGGTTAGGTTCACTTTTCTACGCCTGGATATGCTATCAGATCAATATGTACAGTAATGAAAGCTAGACTTTATGGAATAATGTTTTTTTTTCTTAAACTAAATGATTTGAGAATGCTGACTTATCCATTTGCTTAACAATAATCATCTAGTCACCTTGAAGTCTGGGACATGCATTTAAACTATCTCTGACTAGCTGACTTTTGAAAAGGAGTTTAGAATACTTATTTTTATTTGTTTACATCTTTTCCAAACAATAAATAGTTATCAGCCTTCTGTAATTTTCAAGTCAACAATCAAGCAATAGATGATAAACACCGATTGGGTTGCTAGTATTTAGGTTGATTGATTAGTCATTTAAAGAAATAGAAATGGCTATAATAATTATGGATAAGTGCTTTATTAAGCATGCCTGTAAAACTGTAAAATAACTCTCACACGAGTTAAAGTATCAAGATCTACATGTATTACCTAATTACCTTCAAATCGGCGACATGCATCAAAATAATCTTTGAGAAGCCGATTGTTTAGAGTCTGGAAGCCCGGCATATAATGCAGCCCAAAAACTTAGCATAGCTCCGTTGGCTGCGTTAGGGCTTGAAGTCCGCGAATCCCATATATATATATATATATATATATATATATATATATATATATATATATATATATAGCATGTACGCTGTATCAGTGATATACCATGAGATGTATAACTTGTTCATTAAAGAAAAAGAGGCTTGCCGAATTATCCAGATCACACACACACACACACACACACACACACACACACACACACACACATCACAGTACATGTCGTATAATGTCGACAGGGTATGCAACTTTCTGTCTTTGATTATAAAAATCATAATGCAACTGCACACATACTGTTACAACGAATCATATTCTTGTAGGTTACTTGGTCTACGTTCAATTTCAAGGTTTCCATCCAGTCCAAATTCTTTGTCTCTCTCACCCCAGGTTTCTGAGTATTTTGACCCTGGTGAATGAGAGGGGAGGGAGAACGGAAAACAGAGGATTGCGATGAAATTGTGTACCATATTAAATTCATTTAGAAAACGGGGAATATTAATAGTTTTTATCGTTATTTTCAGACGTCACTAGTGAGTAATGAGTGGACAGAACACAGTTGCAAGGGCGCAGTTGCAAGAATGTTTATATATGTGAATTATTGCGTCATGGGCGGATCACAATTCGATATACCAACAGTATTTGTATATCAAAATGCTTTATAACAACACTTTAAAAGTCACATTATTTTTAATTTTATATACATATATGGACACTCTAGCCATTAGGCCACTGGAGTGGTCGATAGGCAAATAGAAATAAAAAAGAGATGGAAATACAGAGAGAAAAAGGGGAAATGCAATTTACATTACAAATTAGAACTGAAAAGTGAAAAGCAACCCCTCCCTTTACATACAAACTCATGTTTTGATGCTATCATAAATAATAGGTTAGTACCAATTGTTAGAGAAGAGGAAGTAGATCAATATGGCCAAGAGAGCATTGGGACATATTTTTACAAAGTGTCCTTAAGGGCAAAGCTAATAAAATCTACACTTTGCGGTCATTACAACAAAGTGTTAATTATGATGTGGTTAAGGAATGTATCTTGAGGGGTTATGAGTTAGTACCTGACGTATATCAACACAAGTTAGGAATTTCAAAACGGAAACTGGACAGACCCATGTCGAATTTGCAAGAGAAAAAGAACAAATACTGGATCAGTGGTGCTTGGCCAAAAAAGGTTGATCAAGAGTAACATAACCTCAGACAGCTTATATTAGTTGAAAGGTTCAAATATTGTGTCCATAGTGACGTCAAGACCTAGAGTGGCGAGTAAAAGGTTGAAACACTAGAAAATGCTGCTTATACAGCTGATGATTATTCCTTGACTCAAAAGTTTCTTTTGTCTTCACGTTTTCCTCTCAGCAGTTTTTCTGGTAAAAATCATCTCATTCTTGTATCAGTAGTCGCAAGTCTGAATCTGGCACGTTTTAGACATCACAATTATGACAAGACTGATAAGGAATCTTAATCTCGACCTATGTGCACTTATTGCAACAAGAAAGTGCATCTTATTTCTGATTGCTACAGATTGAAAAATAAGCAACATAATAAAGACAGACTTTCCAAAAGCTCTTATTTTAAGAGGTCAAGGTCACAGTCATGTATTCAAAGTAATAAATTTGTTGGATCAAACAAATCAGTCTGATTTTATTATTGAGAATTATACGCCATTCATGTTGAAAAGTTCTATATGACCTGTGAGCAATTCTGCCAAGCCCAACCCCATTAAAATATTAAGGTACACAGGAGCTTCTCCGAGTCTTTTATTATCAGGCACATTGCCTGTATCTGAGAAAAAAATCTAGTCAGTGTTCTTATTCAGAATGTAAAGTCCGGCTTTATTTTTCCTTTCCAGTGTAGCGAACTCATGACCAATGATCCACCTACTGAGCTGCTATGGCCACCTACCTAATAATGTCTAAAACCAAAGTATTAAAATAAGTAAAAGTAGGAAGTTGAGAACAAAAAGAAAAATATTAAATTATTAAATTGCATTATAATTTAATTAAGGCATCCAGATAGGCATGTATGAATATGACACATATTCAACTGCATACAGTAAATGACTATAATCATCATCTCCACAAAAATGTTTAATATAAAAGATGCAACCCAAAGAATTAATTTCAGTCAATTTGTATGTCATTATTGAATAAATACAAGAAGCTGGCCACAGCCTTCATATTGAGTCCACTCATGAACAATATTCAAAATGTTGGTTACAATGGTATTAAAGTGAAAGAAAGTAAAAAACTGCAACATTGAGGGTAATCTAGGGGGTTGACAGATGAACGAAATTACATCAACTACCATCTAAGGTGGAGGAGTCTTGACAAAATATGGCATCACAGGAAGGCATATGCAATACTACTGCATTGTTACATGAAAACATTATCTTAGTTATCTTTACTGTCTGCATGAACAATCTCTATGATAATCAGACAAGGTAGTTCCTTTCAAACCTGATGAAACGTCAGACTGTCAATTTGTGTTTGGAAGGAACATTAAGCAAGACAATTTCCTTTGTAAAGGTAAATATATTGAGTAATTCCAATAATTTCATCTTTACTTATTCAGAGAAAGAAGCAAACAAAATTTAAGTTATCTGTGCTATAATTCCAATTACATATTTTTTCCCAGAAGTCCAAAAAGACTAATAAAAATGAGAAGTGGGCAGCGGACCTTTGAGCACACTAAAACACATGCTAAAATACAAGTCAAGAATGTAGATGCGACATAATCTCGTTGATTGACATTTTAAATGTCTGACAAACAGAACAGCTGCATAAACAGATTCATCTGAAAGATGTTTAATAAGTTTTGCCTTCAGAATATTCAGACAAACTTAAGTTGGAGGAATAAAATTGTACTAGACTTGCATTTAAGGTATGCAATGTCCCATTTCAAAACTGCTGTATATATCTTACCAAAGTATACATGTCTCAATCTACTATGGGTAAAGAAATTAAAATGCAAATTTCTTTAAAACTGATATGAAAAATATGTACAGGAAGAGCATATTTGTAAAAAGAGGCAAAATTTAAACAGCATGTTAAAAAACCGTACTGCATAATTATACTTAAGTACTTTTAACTTCAGAGACAATACTCTATTTTCTGATGGAAATATTCAAATTTACATTTTTGAAACATGGTAATACTTTCAATGTTTGTTTACTGAATGACAAATATATAAGAACTACTTCACTGACAGGAAAAATATTTGCTTAACAAAACTATGAAAATGTACAAATAACAAAACTATGAATCTGAACACAAATTTAAACTTTCTTGGCCTGAATGCAAATTAATCGAATTACTAAAAAGAAATCTAAGAAAAACACTGTAATCACAATTAGAAAATCTACCCTATTTGTCGGCCTATAAGTCACTGTCAAGTTTAAGTCGAATTTGCACATTTTGTACAGTTTCCATCCTTCATCCATATAAAAAAAGATGCTGAGTATAAGACAAGGAAAGAGCAATACCTTGTATTTTTACTACTGTTTGTTCCACATAGCATCGTGAATTTTCCATAAATTTGCAGATCAGCATCATAATGTAGCTAAAAGTACCTAATTTGTTTCACACAAAATATTTAAAACAAATTAGCTACTTTTAGCTACAGATGACCTGAAAAGTTAATAATTTACAGATAGGTTAAAATTCGCAATGCAGTGTGAAATGAACTTTAGCAACTTCCATTTTCAGGAATATTAATAGTATGTATTTCAGATTACAGGGAAATTGCATCACGGATGCTAAAATGTCTTTTGCAGAGTTCTGTTTTGATGAGAGAGGCATGTGCATTCCATCGCATTTCATGCTATTTTGTACATTACTGCCCTGTTTATCTGCAGCTTTTATGAAAGAGAAAACAGTAATAAAGTAAACAGCAAATGTATACTAATAAACTACGTGCCATAATCCTTCAGTTTCAAATTTAAATATTCACAATATTTTTATCCATATAGGCTCCATTTAGGTCAAATCCCAAAAATGACCACTGAATCATATTGTGTAATTTTCTTTGTATGCACAATGACATCTCCTTTCCCAAGAAATAAGAGTAAGTTCATGTACGCTTCCCATAGTCATATGGCATATGGTTTTCATCTTTGCTTATGCTAGCTGTTAGTTTGAATGACATTTCTGTCGTTGAGTACAAAATGTGTCACTGGTTGAGAAACTTGCACGAGTAAGCACCTGACATTACATGGTACTGTATTCATAATACGCTATGGGTAGTCTCATTTCTCGATTTGATCTGGTCTGCCGAACATTGACCTCAAACAGATTTTAACTGGAATGACTTGACTCAAGCATTAGTGTGTTTAGTTAGCATGTAAATAACACTGCAAAGCTGTTTTGTTCTTGAGACAATAGATATCATAATTACAAATAGAAGGAATTGTTGGCACAGTGGTATCAATTGATAATGGAATGTAGCATTGCCTTTGTACAGGAATATGATCTCTACTGTCAACTAATTTAACAATACAGATGATAATTGTCCTGAAACCTCTCTCTCGTATCAGGGTATATTTTATTTGATCACGAAGTGCAAGAAAAAAAATGCGATGAAATACCTGTCTTTGTCATTGTTATTCATTTTCTAATGCACATATATGTAATGAAATTAAAACAACATATAGTACTAGTACATACTGTTTTAGCGCAATTATATCTGATGCACATGAATTTAATATATAAAATCATGTAGACAATATAGAAAAATATTTTTTTTTTTGCATAACAAAAAATTACACGATGAATGATAACACAATTTGAATGACATAATCTATATACATGGCGATTTTGAATATACGATGAAACCCAGACTTGCTAATCCAAAATATCAACTTATAGGCCAGCAAATATTTATCATCTGTTTGAATTTTGCAGGTAAAGGTTCTAGTTTGTTTTAGCTTTAACATAGCTTTAGATTTTGAATTTGTCATAGACTTTAATCTGGCTCCATGGTCATCTTGCCATAATAGGTTTCTTCCTCTTTGCCTTTTCACATGCTACTACTATTCCTGGTAGTAAAGCAGTTCTTATAAACTGTCCCAGTTATCTTTCTACAGCTGCCTTCTCCTCCTTAGACCATGGTACTCTAGTCGTTTTCTTCTTTTTTGCTTTCACACTTGACTTGTAGTTTTTACCTAAACAAAAATATCCCTTTTACTTTCAGGTCGTACATTCCCCAAACATTAATACCATTTTAAACAGGAATTGTTCAACTGTTTACCATGTAAGGCCTGTTCCATTAAAACATACAATGGACCCAGGGAAGGCACTTTTAAAGTGGTTACTCACCCAAAGATGCAATTTAAAATTTTCTTATCATTTCAATATGAACTTTGTGAAATAAAGGTACTCTGGCATATAGTTTAAAAAAACTCCTTCCCTGGGTACCATGTATGTTTAAATGGAACAGCCCTAAGCAATGTAAAGAAATCAATATTGACAATAGGAAACATTAAAATTAGGACCTTGAGTTCACACTGACAAATATATTATTGTAACATACTAATAAACAACTTTAAAAGCAACAGCTACCAATGAATATCATCTACAAGCACAGCAAATATTATGTAAAATTTTTAACCTTCAGCATTACAGCCATATAGTACATGAATTGTACCCAGTAAAAGAAAGTAAACAAGTTTAATTGTTAGCATATATAGGAACACATCAAATCAAAAAAGGAATAATGTGCCATTAACTAAATATGATTTAGATATACTGGAACAATTAGATCTGATATAAAATGAACTCAGTTTAATATAGTGCGATAATGTTATCACCGATTTTTTTAAAACAATCTTGTAAGTGCAAACATTAGCATTAACAGTGATTTCTTTATTTTCATGTAAAAAACTTGTGATTTGTAAAAAAATATATATATTTCTGCTGGTGCTGTAATGCTCTGAAATATAATTATTTTGATACAACAAAAGGTCCAAGCAATCTAGCATGATACATTTAGATAACATGTTATAATCATGTAATTTCAACTTATGGATATTAATAAGTGGATATCCATAATACATGCGCTCGTTTTCCAATACGGGTCATCATGGGATCTTGAAATTGGTTGTTTGTGGTAATCATCAAAAAAGGAATTCACAGCCTTAGTGGTTTTTGTGATCACATCTGGGTTTTGGATTGTTTTTTTTAAAGCAATAGCACATTAATTTATTTCAAGTGCTAAACCCCAGGGGCATCAAGTTTAATAAATTACCTACGTAAATTCTGCTGTTATGTAAATTTAATTTGCATTGTTTGTTAGTTATTTTTTAAATTTTGTATTTCATTACATGCTATTGTAACGTAACATTGTATGTTGGACTTGACCTTATCCAAAACTGAGTTCATCTTCTGCTTGACCTGAATTGACATTTTTTAAATTTTCTTTTGTTGACAAATAATACATAGCTAAAATATTTTCTATGTGTATGGGCTTAATATCAGGATCATTATTACAAGAAGTAAATATGTTTATTTGAGTCTGGGTATAGATTTTGAAATTCCCAATGTGTAATCCACATAGTCCAGGTTCTGCTATCTAATAAAAACTAACAGTTTTATTTTGTAAACATCAGGACCTTTCTAGAAGGTTATTGTCCATTAGGTATTAAGTCTTTTTTAGAAGATGCTAAAAGTGACCTGAGGTCAAGTAGAGAAATATATAATCTTGTAACTGAGGATTTTTCAGTCATGCTTTAAGATTTAGCACTTTCAAGTTGAATTATAAGTTGTGGTAAGTATTTTTTTGGGGCTGGAATCTCTTACTTCAAATTATTGAATTCAAGTGATTATTTACCCTGGAAATATAAAAGTGCTCTGATAAAATTCTTGGATAGAGACATTCACTGGAATTTATGGTGAATTCAAACCTTGAATGATATTACTGTGATTCAACAAAAGACTTGGAACGTCAACACTCGACACGCTACTAAAGACAAATCAACACCCTCAGCTTTGTATTTAATTTATTAAGGGCATTAAATTATTAGGACTTGTGTCTGTAATTCTAGGATTTTTTGGGATTTAATGCATAATACCATAAGTTCCTTTTAATTACATTTTCACTTTGTATTCTAGGGAAATAAATTATTTGTTGAATATTACAAAGCTTGTTGCTTTTCACTCTTTACTGTTACTTACCTTAAGAACATGGACTTGTAACACCTCTCTTTCTTATTCTTCCTCTGTACCATCATCCGGATGGTTTTCAATAACATCTGTAAGAATAAATCTTCAAATATATTTTCTATTAAATAAAATGTCAGAACTGAATACCTGCCAATTGTTTTCATTATCACAAATGCAATAACAAGGTAACAAGACCTTTATGTGTCTTATATCTTGCTATGATCTGACCTATCAGATATGTGACAATGGTGAACCATAATGTATATTTGCATATAGTTTCATCACCATATTTGTTGAAGCTAAGAAAACTACATATCAGATATGTAAAACACATTAGACAGTAAATGTTTCGCTGTTCATAACACTCTGTCTAGCTAAGATATATATATCTGGGCTAAATATCAGCAAAAAGACACATGAACAGACAAAACAACACTGCAGAATAATCGGACAGACTTTGGATACCAGAATGACAACATCATCCTTCCAGCTGTTTTTAATAATAATGAGAAATACTGGATTGCAATGGGAACAAAACATGAATGAGCAATATTCAAAATGAGGTCATCAAAATCAAAGTAATCATATTTAAACAAAATAACTGGAATTTTAACAAGCTGAATGACATTCAATACCTTAACTTTGTGCCTTACCTCATTTCATTATTTGAAGGACCATTGATCAATCACAATGTTGATATCTTCCAAGGAGTCAGGATGATCAGTCTTTGGTTGTATCAACAACCCATTCACGTTTTTACTATGCAACAGAAGTTAGAAGCATTATAAGAAGCTGCTCTAGGGTACCAGTCATTCATACCATGTAGGGCATCACCCCTGATATATACTGGTGGAGGGTCCATGCACTGCCTGAACAATTACTGATCTATTGCATAACCTAACGGCAATCAACAACAAAGACAAGTTTTCAAGAATATCTCTCACACCAGACAGCCCATATTGATAAAACTGCTCAGATTTGATTCTAATTGTGTTAATCATACAAAATGTACTCTGCTGCCTTTCTCCATACAGAAGAATATACAGAAAAAATCAAGCAGTTTTGATTTTCAAAATGTGTTGACCATTCCAGTAGATTGATGAGTTATGGAAGCAGAGATATGCCCAATATGTTTGAACTAAGTGTAAATTTTCTATTAACAAAATGACAAATAACTTTTGGTGGTCAAAAACTTTAAAAGCAAACTAAACTACTTGATTCTGTCTGGAAATGGGACCCCTAGTGGTCTAAAGTGCTCACCATTACGGATCATTGCCATTTCATATCTGTCTGCGTGGGTTCGAGTCTCGGGATCGACCAATATTTGTATGTGAGAAAGCTTGATTGTAGATTCTCGTGGGTCGGTGGTTCTTTCTAGGGTTTGCCCGGGTTTTTCCTCCACCAATGATACTAGCCGCCATGTGTAGCCTATCTTGTGCTGAAAAATGGCATTAAACCCTACAACAACAACAACAACCGTCTGGATATACTTCCACGAGGAAAAAGGTGTCATGTTAACTACAGTATGACCAAAGCAAGTAGACAATGGAACATGTATGCAGCAGAAATTGTCTAGGAAATTTGTGTATGTGTGTGTGTACTTTGAATTTTTAATGTAGCTCTAAAAACTTTTCAGTCACATCGCTATGATGTCTGCAGTTAAACAGTTTATAGCAATGACTAGAACTGTAGCATCATGCAACATACATGTAGCATCTTGTCCCACCCAGTCACACAGCACTGGCCTTAGCAAACGTGCGGCCCGATTTGAATCATTTTGTTTTGGCCCCCCCCCGTGAAAAAGGCATTTGAAAATAAACTTTCAAACAAGTTTTATATGATATTAAACTTAAAAACGTTTATATGATATTGAACTTAAAATCGGTCCAACCAGCCTAAGGCCGGCCCTACAATCAGATTATCCTGACACCAGCCCCACCAGTGCTAGCACTAACCTCTTAATGCTGAGTACTAAGCGAGGCAGCTACTAGTACCATTTTTAAAAGTCTTTGGTATGACTCGGCCGTGGTTCGAACCCATGATCTCCCGCATCCAAGGCAGATGCTCTAACCACTAGGCCACTGGCATAGCTTGTTCACGAAGTAAGACAATGACCACCCCTAATCCCACTATATATTTCAGGGGCGACATCTTACATAGTAGGACTAGGGTACCAGTGTTATGTTGCTCAGTTAGCAACGTTAATACTATAGTAGTCCATCATTCAAGCATTAATTTCTAATTTCTAAAACAGTAATGAAGCCAGTGCCTCTAAAATTTAATTCTTTACTGACCACTTAAAGGGGCCTTCAATGGGATAACTACTTAATTCATGAACATCATTTAAGATTCAAATAAAGCTAGTCATAATAATACATTAAATGCTGCATAAGTAATAAAAACTATGCACTGTTCATTTAATTCTACAGAAAATATGGACAAGGAATCTCACGGTAGAAACAATCATGTTGTTGTTTTGACAAGGTATGCCCTCCTTGCACACAGAGGCAATGTTATCCATAGATTTCCAATCTAAAGAGTCATTTGTCAGTTAATTCCAAATTCTCAAGGGCATTTTATAATATGTGTCTTCTCAAAGGTTGTAATTTAAATCATTTCTAACACTATTCTGTATATGTTTCGATATTTCAGCTGTATTAATGTACTTTATACATGCAAAATCATGGTCTGAAAAACAGCAGATTCTATAACAGTATCATCTTACTCCATTTTGATGATGCAC
>JAECUM010036753.1:0-13071 GCA_016617855.1 Megalonaias nervosa | reverse complement strand
TATGTATGTATGTATGTATGTAGGCCCCGAGTGGCCGAGTCACCGTTACGGATCACTGCCGTCTCACCTCTATCTGCGTGGGTTCGAGTCTCGGGCTCGGCCAAGGTGGTTACATGAAAAAGCTTGCCAGTAGCTTCTAGTGGGTCGGTGGTTCTTTCTGGGGTTTTCCCGGGTTCTTCCTCCACCATTTATACTAGCCGCCATGCATAGCCATCTTGTGCTGAAAAATGGCGTTAAACCCTACAACAACAACTGAAAAATGGCGTTAAACCCCACCCCCAACAACCCAAAATATGTTTCATTTTTTATTATTTATGTTTATATTAAGTTTTCACTGTTTTTTTTAGTGAAATTGACATAATTTTAACAATCGTTACATTTTGGGAAAGGCTGATTAATTAATTCATTTACTGAGTTTTCATTACGATTGTCTTATGTAAACACTTTCCCATAGAAGGAGTTGTAGCAATACTTTATTTGTATCTAAGTCAAATCTTTTGTTTGCATCTATTTTTCCATATTAGGTTGTAATATGTATATATCTTCTCAAAATAGACGATACATTCAAAATGTATCGGAAATTACTATCTTGGCTTTCTATTTCAACCGCCTGTTATCTATGGAGTTCATCCCAAAATCGATAACATGCTGGAATATCTTCAACTAAATCACTATTCCTGCCTGTGTGTTATAAATATAGTTTGTCCTAAATCGATTACAACATCTTGTGTTCTATAGACGCATGCGTCTTTCCAAGTTCTCTATGTACATTGATCGCGTGTTTCGCTTGGCAAACGTCTATTCAATAGGTCTATTTATTACGTGGTAATATTCATCCAATTGGTTCTATTTTTAGGTCGCTGGCTGTCTTATGCGTCAGTCACTCCACTGACGCGTAAAGAGGTTGCCTTGCTGTACATTGACGCCAGGATCTATTAACCAACCATGTGCAGTATTTATAGCCTTCCAATCGCACGCTCTGTTACTGAGAGATTCGCTAGATGGTATGTGAATTGAAATGGTGTGACGTCAGTAGTGATGCGGTGTGACGTGCACGGTGTTTCCCAAGACCGGGGTTACGAGCGAGAACTATTTACAATGATGGTGGCACAACTTTCGACAGTCTGTGTGAATGTGGTCGGAGAGAGGAGACGTGGGCAAGCAACACAGAGGTTTATCACAAACTATGTGTTTAGATGCCAACAACTGCTCATCTCAGGGATTGAGACCATACACACACACGGAGAATATTTTGTATTATTCTTCTCCAAAACTTGGCTTCATAACCCACACTGGAGCAAAATCGCCAGAGTTTATCAACATTCGACGTTGACAAAACTCCGGAAACAAATTCTGCAGGGGAACAAGAATTTTCTGAGAGAGGTTAGTTTCTAATTTTCCTGAACCTCTGGATGTAGTGTGTAAATTATTGTGTAAGTGAAATGTGCGGTTTAAGTTTTTTCCTAATATTGTATTTTGAAATATTGTGTACATAATAAACATGAATATTCTGTGATTGGATGCTATAAGAAGGTAAGTAAATTTGTTCATTTACATTGATTGTTATTGATATGAAGAAAATAACTGACATAACTGATTTTCCAATTAACATGAATTTGTAGTCTGGTATCTATTCTCGTTGTTTGGGAGCGCCTATTATCGCATAAAGTCAACGTCTCCTATAATCAGAGTTAAATATTGTCTTGTTCACATTATCTACATATACGACAAATATCTGCATAACAAGTACGTGTATAAGAAATACATGTATAAAATATTTCCCCGTGAGAATCGTAGACAGTCAGGATCTATAAGTACTGTGTTCTGTATTATATGATTGTCTTATCTGAGTTAATCCCGAATACGGTAAAAACTTATTAATGAAAAGCTCATCCCGATCTTCTAACCACGTATTTATTTATTTACCACCAAATCCTTTGCAACCATTAATCTCGCCCATCCATTAACACTAGTATATTTCACCCATCCGTTAACACTAGTATATTTCACCCATCCATTGACACCAGTATGTTTCACCCATCCATTGACACTAGTATATTTCACCCATCCGTTAACACTGGTATATTTCACCCATCCGTTAACACTAGTATATTTCACCCATTCATTGACACTAGTATATTTCACCCATCCATTGACACTAGTATATTGCACCCATCCGTAACACTAGTATATTTCACCTATCCATTCATTCATCCACTAATCCTGACAGGCAATTCATAATTCATTCGGCCGTACCGCCCATTATTCATTTAACCGTAAAGCTAACACTGATCGACCAGCACATACATCCATTCAATTACCATCCATATATCTGCTCATCCATCCGTCTATCCAGCTACTATTTCGCTTGCGTATACGTTAACTATGCATAGCTCAAAACAAAACAGCGTCTAGATTATATAATTTAGTCGTCAATTACTGGGGTATCTAACTTTCTTACACCATGCATTTCCATTAGTGATAAGGTTCTATAACAAGCAACAAAGCTACTCCTCTTCGGTTGCCACTAACGTAATACAGAGATCTTTTATCAGTAACAATTAGTGGAAGGCTAGTTTCTGTCACTGTAAAACGCAAAACATACGTGCCATTACGTAAAAGCCAACTGCCGTGGATAATTATAGGTACGATAAATCGTCTCTTTTGCTTATATTGGGTATTGAACATGCAATTTACACAGATTACACTGACACGACGTGAATGCAATGTATGGCACCCCCTTCCACCTATGATTTCTTGCTAAAGTAATTTCCAAAAAGCAGATCAGTGGTTCGACTAACCATGATAACATAAACAGAAAAATGTGCCCGTAAAAGCATCTTCAAAAAAGACACAATGAAAGAAACAAACGAAAAGAAAAGCAAAATCCACCTTTAGGGAAATCATTTTGCATTGGAATTAGGACGCTATATAATCCATGTCGAATCCGAGTTTGAAATAGCCATCACTAGGAGATTAGGAACATTCCTATTGAGAATGGAGGGGACAAGCAGGTTGGTGGAGATATGCATTTTCTCTTTGGATCTGTAATGCCTTTAATATTTTGATATTCCATCATAATCTATTTGCACTATCGCCAAAAGTTTCCTCCAGTGACTTTCATATTATGTCGATGATATGAATACTCTTTCATATACTTGTCAATACATGTCGAAGACATGAATACTCTGTCATATATTTGTTTTATATTATGTCGATGACATGAATACTCTTTCATATACTTGTCATATATTATGTCAATCACATAAATACTCTGTCATATACTCGTATAGTAGTAAAACTCGGCAAGAGGTAGTATCTCTTACCTATCTGCGTACAGAATCAGAATGGTCCGATTTTCTCGGGTAGGTGTCTCACCACTTCGTCATTATAACCCGAGTTCAAGGCCTGATATCGGTTTTGTTAATACATTTCTCTGATTTGTTTTTTACTGTTACATAAAGTATGTTAAAAGAAATAGCACAGTTCAAGGGGCTTAATTAAACTTTTTACCAATTTTTGTTCTATAATGTTCACCCACTCACCTAATGATCGTGGTGCCTTCCTGGTCGGAAGGAATGTTTGATGATGGAAAACGTCACGTGACAATCAGAATTAAAAACAGGAAGCTATTTCTGTCTTATTAACTAAGATTATCAAAAGAGTATTTAAGAGCATCAAAGTGTTCAAGAGTAATAATGAATTAGTATCGCAGAGTACTCAAGAGTATCAGATTATTCAAGAGCAATAATGAATTAGTGCTCGGATTCACCATTTACAAGGAAATCTTGAAATATATGGCTGACGTTACGTCTGACTAGTGATCGTTGTCCATGCATTCAAAAAGTAGTATTTTTACATTTCTATTTCAGTTTGACTTGTGAAAGTTTTTACGATCAGAAAATAGGACAAATGTCATTAGCAATACAATAATGAACATGTTATTAAATATATTAACAAGTCATCAGCATAATTACTCATAACTAAATAGTGGTTAGAATGGTTTCCTTAGATTTATAAGATCCACTACATAACTTCAAAACTTATTTTAACATAGTTATTCTTAAACATAACATTATCCCAGTCTGGCGTCTTCTCAACACCAATTAAAACTTACGTTGTCCCCTTAATACATTTCATTAACTTTATTATCATGAAGCTAGTGAAATTTGCATCATTTTCCTTACAATCGGGTGCAGATGAGTGTATAGTTAAGTAGGTACTACAAACGTACGAACGAACAAACGATGGATGGATGGATGACACGGTGTAGTTATCTTAGTCCGATGTCATTTCTTTACAATAAAGTATAGATGAATGTACAGTTAAGCCGGTACTACGAGAGGACGAACGAGAGAGAGAGAGAGAGAGAGAGAGAGAGAGAGAGAGAACGTAGCAGATAAACACACACACGAACGAGAGAGAGAGAGAGAGAGAGAGAGAGAGAGAGAACGTAGCAGATAAACACACACACACACACACACACACACACACACAAACACAAACACACTGTCTGACAGCGAACCTTTATACATAGAAGCCTTTAGTTGTAGTTTCCGGATTTCACCAACATTTTAGACAACTGTATCAAAAATGGGATTCAATCATTTTACCCGCCAGGGCCATCCAGTTTTGTGTTGCCTTTAAAAACCAACAACATTGAAAGACATAGTATTTCTCATATTAGGATAAAGATGATAAATAGATTTTATCAGTTTATATATTAATGCTTGATATACCCAAATTAACTGACCCACTTTGATGATTTTGAGTTAGTCGTTTTCATTTTATGTCTTACATAGAAAACCAGACCCAAATTAAGGTTTGTGTTTCAGCTGAGTACGCTAACAAATTTCATTATGTGGCAATGAATCACACACACACACACACACACACACACACACACACGCGCGCGCGCGCGCGCGCACGGTCTATTCGGATTTCTCCTGATTTTAATATAGTCACCTCATTTTATTTGCCTGCTGTGAAGGCTGACAGTAAGGAAAATAGAGTGAATGTCAGCAATAATTCAGTTTTCGTGATGAGATATAATTGGAGGGAAAAGGCGTGCTCTGGCACCATTACTGTTAGAATGACCTACTGCTTCACATAGCGAAACATTCCTCCCCGCATCATTTTCATCAACATCCTTTTACTCAATAGTTTTACGATGTAGGTCACGTGGTGGAATCCTATTACCGCGCTCTTACGCTTGTATATCGATTGTTTCAGCAAATAAGACACACAAACCTCACTGTGACGTCATATTTAAGAGAAGATACGACAATTCATTTAACGATTTCTTGCTAAAATTAGGTCCATATGACGTAGGTAGGGAATTCCTCTTTAATAGCCTGTTAGTTTGAACTAATAATAGACAGCAAGGAAACTTCTTTTGCCATAACACTACAGGAATAGCAGCAGAACAATTTTGGAAGGAGTATTTATGTGGTGCTGGATTCTCGGCACAGTGAGATTCAAGACAGGATAAATTTTGAGAAGATTCTGTGAAAAAAGGTAAACTATAATTTTACAGTGTCAGATTGGAGTGGTGGATGGAGGTGGGGGTTGGGGTGGGATTTCAGGTTCTTCCAGTTTAAAAAAAAATACAACTGCTCTTTACAATTAAATCAAACAACCTTGCTCATTTCAAGGAAAACAAACATTTTTTTTTTAAAAATTCTGAGTTTGCACAATCTTGGAAACTTCCAAAAAAAGATATTCAGAAAATTCATACAGTGTTTAGAATTATATTATCTAGACACATGTCATAAAACTTAAAGTGAGTACTCGTTAATCGCAGACGTTTCAAATGTTTCCAGATCTGGAATTTAGCTGAGGTTTTATAAGGCTATTTTAGAGATCGTCTTCGTTCTCCACGGTGGCCGTTTCTTTCGACCAATCATAAGCATAAAAGCAACGTTTCCTCAATTACCATACTTTTGGAAATCTGGTCTTGTACTTTGTTGCTTTCATTTGAACCGTGTCGTCTGTTGTGTCGTTATTGTGCTATGGGGTTCACTGCAGGGCCGGATCAAGACAAGTGTTGAGGAGGGAGAGTGTCCAAAATTTCAAGGACCCTCTTCAAAAGAATAAAACAATCGTCAAATTTCAGTCACAAGTGACTGTACGTTTGTACGTGTACTTTTTTTTAGCATTGGTTCATTATATCATTCTATGTGATATATATATATATATATATATATATATATATATATATATATATATATATATACACGTACGTGCCACTCATCGTATCGGTTATAGGGTTTTACCTGAATGAAGCGGGTTATGGGGGCATTTTCTGTACCTCTGCTACCCTCACCCCTCCCATTTCCATGATTTTACTATTACGTCATGATTGGCTTTCATCCAGTCAAAACTGCTTTCGGCTCATTGGAAGAGTTGATTGTCTCGGTTTTTATCGTTTAGGTCTTTGACTTTGATGGTTAACATAAGCCTCCACAATTGCGAGTGTGTGGATGGGGGTAAATATTTATCACAAATGACTTGTGATTTATTCAGGGATATTAATTTTGAGATACGAGGAAACCAAATCACTTCGCCTACTGGAAACAAGGTTTTAAGTTTAGCCATGTGTATCTCATGTGTTAAAAACGTTGATGGATACTGGCGGTTTAAGCAGGTAAATGTCCCCTAGGCACTTCCATTTCATAACACTGCTGGCACAGACAGTTTAAGTAGACAAATGTCCCATACGCACTTCCATGTCACAACACTGCTGGTGCAGGCGGTTTAGGTGAGCAAATGTACCCTAGGTAATTCCATTTTACAACACTGATGACTTAGTAGGTTTAGGTGGGCAAATTCCCCACGGTACTCCATGTCACAACACTACACATCTGACGGTTTAGGCAGGCAAATGTATCCTACGCACTTCCATGTCACAACACTGCTGATCGAGACTGTTTAGGTGGGCAAATTTTCCCAGGCACTTCCATGTCACAATATTGTTGACCTAGGCGGTTTAGGTGGGCAAATTCTCCCAGGTACTTCCATGTCATGACACTACTCATCTGGCGGTTTGGGTAGTCAAACGTAACCTAGGCACTTCCATGTCACAGCACTGCTTATCTATGCGGTTTAGGTGTGCAAATTCCCCTAGGTGCTTCCATGTCACATCACTGTTGATGCTGTTGATACAGTTAATGCAATTTTACATGACATTCTACGATCAATTGATATCGATTTTTAGTAAGATTGAATCCACTTGGAAATATTTTGTCTTATTTAACTTGAAAACATGCTTGCAAGAAAATATCTTTGCATTGGTAATGAAGGTAACGTCGCCAAAGGCCAACCCACATTCAATTAATTATAGCCATGTCCTCAGTGATTAATTGAACACTTCATTCGCGAACTCTAATACATATGCTTCAATCGTCACCTATCATTATTTTGCACACAGACACACAGACACACACACACACACACACACACACATATATATATATATATATATATATATATATATATATATATATATATATATATATATTGTGTGTGGGTGTGGGTGTGTCCTTATCAGTATCGACGAATGATCAAATCTGAATTTCTAACTGGTTTTGCTGATTTTTTAAAGTTGTAATATTCTGTACGCATTGAAATCAGAATACTTTCTTTCCAATTAATGTAATTTTTGTCTCAATATTTTGTGGTATATAATCAATTTTATCCATAACCATCTATGTGTACATGTACATCTAGCTTACGATATTTACAAAGCCTCTCTAGCCCACCCCCACCCCCATGCAGACCGTTAGGCAAACCATGGATGGGGGTGGTGTTGGAGGTTGGGCTAAGTGCAAATGTTAAGTTGTATCATTAAATTTGACCCAATCCCAGTAATATATGATGCTTCTTCTTTGTAATAACCGCTCCCCACCCCCAACCTCCGTTGAAAGTCGCCCCTGATATTTTTGATTCTGTGTATGTACATTTTTAATGAATACGAGTCGATATCCAATCGATATGCGACTGGATCTCAGTTCTCATGAGTAAAGGTAGGCAACTTAGCCATTCCACATTAAGTTCATGTGAGTTATTGTTCATAACGAAGTTTAAAGGCAGTCTAACCACGCGCACGTCATGTCGATGCAAAATTGTAAAGATGGTGAAATAGAGAAAACAAACATTGAACAATTAATGTAATGCGTCTTTAATTTGATAGTGACTTAGAAAATTAGGTCTAATCGACACGCACGTGTCTTTCATGATATGTTTGCTTTAATTATATAAACATCTACGTCCGTTCACTACACCGGTGATATTGTTTATTGTTGTTTCCAAAATACACATTCATTCCAGCTCTTAATTGTTAACAGTTGAACCACACACATAGACCGTACAGTCGGAAGATAATATAGTAGGATACTAAAAATGAGCATTCGAACTTCATACAAAGTAACTTTTCAGTTCGTAGTACTTCCATATATCTGTCGATACAACAACGGTACACCTATAAAGTACAAAGCAATGACCTTAAAGGTGTATTATATTATATTATCAAAGGTGTTATCGTATTATATTATATTATGTTATGATCTCTCTCTCTCTCTCTCTCTCTCTCTCTCTCTCTCTCTCTCTCTATATATATATATATATATATATATATAAAGATAGAGAGAGAATACTTTGAGTCTAAGGTTCAGACAATATAAATAA
This sequence comes from Megalonaias nervosa, assembly GCA_016617855.1. Taxonomy (NCBI): domain Eukaryota; kingdom Metazoa; phylum Mollusca; class Bivalvia; order Unionida; family Unionidae; genus Megalonaias; species Megalonaias nervosa. The sequence goes on along the minus strand of JAECUM010036753.1, from coordinate 4,386 downwards.
TTAGAATAAGTACTAATCAGATGCTTCTGTGGACTTTATTCCGTAGAAATCAGAACTCGCGAACGATAAACCAATTAGTGTAACACAAAGTGTGTGTGTGTGTGTGTGTGTGTGTGTGGTAGTAGAGAGAGGAGGCATCTGGCTATTTCGTCTTCGTTCTCTCTTTGATTATAACAGATCGTTGCTTTTGAGATAGGTAGATAGATAAAAGTATGTAAAATATTGTAAGAAGATAGATAGATAGATAGATAGATAGATAGATAGATAGAGGTATATATAGGTTCCCATCCATACTGGTTTAACATCTTTTCTCACTAACAGATGAATTATTGGAATTAGAATGGACTCTAACAAACTAGTTTCCAAATAACTGCCAAAATGAGATCCATGATGGAGCACCTATTTTATAATATGACACTTTATGATAATCTACTGTGACATTTCTACAAATGATTGAACAATTAAAATTTATTTGATGGGTAGAGAGCTACACGTGCCAGTCTCAGATGCGAATCTTCCGTTCATCCCCTCACGTCTGTGGTCGGTTTCTGTTTGAGCCCCTGTACCAGATTGAATCTAATAATACTCCTAAATTTGCGAAAAAGTATTACTTTAGTGAATACAGTTTGACACCAATATCGTTTAATTCTGTTTAGACACGTGTAAGTCACTAAAATTCCATTTAAAAGTGTCCAAAAGGGGCGTCGAAGATGAAATACGTCAATAAATTAATTTAAGACAGCAGCTACGGAACGTTTGTCCAGAAATCGTTTATGCTTCGGAAGCGAGATTGCCTAACCAAAATAGTTAGCACGTGTCTACGACTTGATTTGAATACCACAATGGCGACCAATATTAGCTTTGCTTGTTAACGTGGTGATAGTCCGCTGCAAATGGCCTCCACCACATAATCTTCTGGCGGGTGGTCAGACGTTGTGGAAGATGACATTGGGATAGCCGGCAGGTGGAACTATTTGGTCAGCTTAGGGTTATTGCAAACGGTGGAGAAGGTCTCAATGGGTAACGAGTGCATGATACAATCAATGCTCATTATTTTTGTAAACTTCAGGTATTTTCTGTTTCAGAACGGTATAGCAGATGAAGTCAGACATGTTGATCGGATATATTTTCTCTCTCTCTCTCTCTCTCTCTCACACACACACACACACACACACACACACACATATATATATATATATATATATATATACACATACATACATACATACATACATACATACATACATACATACATAGGTATTATTTGACAGTCCCAAAATAAATGCACGCGTATTTCCAGTTATCGTACACACACACACACACACACACACACACACACACACATTCGTCCATTGTTATTTTCCAGTTTGTACAACCCTATGATGGACTTGAGTAAAATACGGTACAGTCCATACTTCAAATGCGTAACTGTTCAGGTTTGGTTTGTTTAGGCCAAGGAAGGGTATTTCTTTTTTATACATCTGTTGTGCATAGAACTATTAAAATTGTTTATATCTCAACACTGACGTAGTTTAACATATAAATATCGTCAAATTCTTTGTTTACAAAATACTTTCAAAGTATAATGTAAATACTAATGAGCATCCATGACGGTGATACGAAAGCACTGTAAAACCCTTGTGTTCATTAATATAAACTGATCATTGTCTTTGATAACCTTAGTGAATGAGAAAGATTTAGCTTACTCTTTTTTATTCTGATTGTCACATGACGTATTCCATTATCAATTATACTGACCTTAATGCGTGAAACTCTTGAATACCAATTGTATCAATAGGACGAATAATAACTGCCTTACCAAACCAATCAAAATACAAGAAATCCGCTCTTCCCGGGACGTGTTTTGTTTGGAAGAAAACATATTAGACAAGTTGATCAAAATACAAGAAATCTGCGCTTCCCGGGACATGTTTTGTTTGGAAGACAACATATGAGACAAAAAGGAAAATTGTATGAAGAAGGAAATTTGTTACGAATATGGAGGGAATATTGTTAAGAATATGGAGGGAATATTGTTAAGTATGACATTTTTGACAAAACCATTCCTAAATCGAAAGACGAACAAGAGAAGCTTGATTCTAAAATGTAAATTCTGTTTATATTTCCTAACTATAGCTTACATTACATTTATTTGAACATATTCCCACCACCACCGTGTAATCTCGATACTTACAAAAACTATGTTCTGTATTGGACGTGAACTTTTCGACAATGGGGTGGAAAAGCAACGGACACGTGGACGTAAACGTTGAAAAACAAATTTCATCATTCTGTATTATATTCCACAGCCACCAACCAGATGTTTGTGTGTACCAAAATTTTATTTTGTTTGGAAAATGCGGAAATAAGATCTATGACGAAACTGACAAGCATTCAGAAAATGAAAGAAAATATTTAGAAATGTATCAACCAAATAAACTACCAGTTTTGAATTCGAATTTAATATTTTCTGGTGAAACAATTGGGCGCAATATGATTAAGGTCACAAAATACTTTTCAAAAGAAACGACATCCGAAAGATCCTGTTGTCGTTGTCTGTTTGTAGGTAATATGCAAAGTGCAAAAATGAGTTACAAACGTTCAGAAGAACACTTATTTTATGACGTGAAAATAAGTGAAACAACGAGTTCAAGGAAAACCAATGGTAACGTAACCAGACTTAGATGTATTGTATGTGATGCGAAGAAAACAAGGCAAAAACCACCAACGCTCTATATTACCAAAATTAGGTTAGAGCGACCGGGGTAAAGATTAAATTCACTGAAGCTAAAAGAGCGATCAAGAAAAGTTAATAAATCGAAGTTTTTGTTTATTTCCTGCAAAGTTTGTATTGATGCAAACATAGTGTAAGTGCTGCTAATAAGTTTGAGAACTATACGGAAGAACGTTAAATAAGATATTGATGGTTACAGATGTATATTGACGAACCCGAAACATTTACTGAGAAACACGAGAACCATGCTGATGGACTTCACCAGTATACCAAGAAACACTATAACTCTAATGCGGAACATGACAACTTTACCAAGGAACATGAAAACTTTGCTGTGGAGCATGAAAACTTTACCGAGGAACATGAAAACTTTACCGAGGAATATGAAAACTGTAGAGGAACATGAAAACTTTACCGAGGAACATGAAAATTTTACCGAGGAATATGGAAACTTTACCGAGCAGCATGGACACTTCACTGACCAACATGCATACATTACTAAGGAACATTAAAGCTTTGCTGAGGAACACGAAAACTTTACTGTGGAACATGAAAATTTCACCGTGAAATATGAACTCTATAATGAGGAATATGGAAACTTCCCTGAATAACAGGAATATTTTACTTAGGACTTGAAACTTTACTGAGTTACATGAAAACTGCACCGAGAAAAAATAAAAACCTTACTGTAGAACATGTAAATTTCACCATGGAACATGAATACTTCACCGAGTAAAATGGAATCTTCACCAAGAATCATGAACTTTTTAGTAAGGAGTATGAAAACTTTAATAGGGAACATGCAAATTTCACCATGGAACATGAATACTTCACTGAGTGACATAAATACTTCACTGATTAACATGAATACTTTACTGAGTAACATGAATACTTCACTGTGTAACATAGAAACTTCACCGAGGAACAGGAACACTATAAAGGAGCATGAAAACTTTCCTGGGGAACATGAGTTTTCATTATGTATTTATACAGGCCTTCATGGCTATGATTTAGATACATACATACATACATACATACATACATACATACATACATACATACATACACACACACATACATATATACATGCATACACAAACACACACATACATGCATACATACATACATACATACATGCATACATACATACATACATACATACATACATACATACATACATACATACATACATGCATGCATGCATGCATGCATGCAAACATGCATACATACATACATACATACATACATACATACACACATACATACATACATACATACATACATACATACATACATACATTTACACAGGCCTCTCTCTCTCTCTCTCATAAATGCACGTTTTAAATGGTCAAAATATCTTAAGCAAAATATATTAATTAGTCGAAATGTTTTAAATAGTCGCAATGTCTTAAAGAGTTCATGTCTTAAATAGTTAAGATATCTTAAATAGCTGAGGTGTCTTAAATAATATTTCAATATTCAAATTGTCTTAAATAGAGGTGGAAGGGTAGGTATTTTCTTGTATTCAAGTTTGCAAGTGCCAGTTTCCCGCCACCTACTTTAAATCTCATGGAAGATTAAGAGCAACTACAGACTCTCTCTCTCTCTCTCTCTCTCTCTCTCTCTCTCTCTCTCTCTCTCTCTCATCTAAT
>JAECUM010036752.1:0-23683 GCA_016617855.1 Megalonaias nervosa | reverse complement strand
CTTTGCGATTTCTGGTGGTTCGTGTGTGATAAATATACAAAACTTCAACGACGGATCTGGAGCACATTGGGTAGCTGTTTGTGATAATAATTATTTTGATTCGTTCGGACTTCCACCTGGTGATGCAATAAAAAAAAAATATATCAACAAAAGATATAAAATAATAAATTATTCGTCTAATCAAATTCAACCAGTTGGAACGATTGCTTGTGGATATTATTGTATAATGTTCATAAAACAAATGTCTGATCATAGATTCAATTTTTAAAATTTATTTTACAGTTTGACAAGCAGCCTTCTCACGCTAATGATGAAATTGCGGTGAACTTTTGCAGTTTTATCTAAACTTACAAATATAAAAATATCAACATATTGTCTCAAGTGCAAAAGTAAAACAGAAAATAAAGATGAACAACATAAAAAAAACAAAAATAATAGAATAATACTGAAAAGTATTTGCACAATCCGTGGAAAAAAGAAAAAGTATGTTTTTAAAGGAATTATCTCCAGCGATAAAATCGTTGGGAGCTGGAATCCCGAGCAATTGCCCGTGCGATAAAGTTATTTTAGTAGACGATTAATCAATAATGATATGCGAGTGCGACTTTGATAGAGATCTCTGTCTTGAGCAAACTAAAATTGTTACATACTATCAGAAATGCAACAACAGAGAAATAATTGGAACAGGTATAATATACATAAATTAATTGGCAAATTACCAAAACCAAGAGGCGGTTGGACATTAACAGGCCACAAATACACTGGAGCTTATAATCCACTCGATAAACAACTAGATGAAAACGATAATCCGCTGCCGAGACAAGAGCCTTACAATCAAGCTGATGCAATAGCAATGCGTCATGATATCTGCTACCGGGAAGTTGAACGTCCTGGTGGTGAACAAGATACGCACAGCTGCGATAAGATAATCCTAGACGAACTTCGTGATATGAAACCTGTAAATATGCGAGAGCGTGTTGATAGTTGGCTGGTGCAGGGATTTATTGGAGCAAAATATAAACTTGGTCTTGGTAAAGAAGAATTGTATGATGATCTTGCATCAGAACTACACAAACCTAAAAATAAATTCACGCGACGTAAAGTTGTCGCAAATGCCGTTGACGATATCTGGGGGATAGATTTAGTTGATGTGTCAAATCTTGCTCAGTTTAATGATAACAAAAAATATCTTTTTAACGTTATAGATGCTTTTAGCAAATACGCGTTTATTGTACCTGTTTCAGATAAGACGGGAACATCGATAACTGATGCGTTAAAACAAATAATAACAAGTACAGAAAGAAAAGCAAATAGAATCTGGACCGATCATGGAGAGGAGTTTTTTAATAAAAAATTTTGAGCAGTTTTTAGAACAAAATAACATCAAAAAATATGTTACAGGAAATGAAGGTAAGAGCGTTGTTGTTAAGCGATTTAATCACACGCTAAACGAAAAAATCCACAAATATTTGACAGCTAAAAATACATATAAATATATTGACAATCTACAGAAAATTGTTAATGAATATAATAACACAAAAAACAGATCAATAAGAATGTCACCAAACGACGCAATTAAAAATCCGATATTAGCAAACGAAAACGTGTACCGCAGACATAAATTTAAAGTTGGTGATAAAGTTAGAATTTCTCTGACGAAAAAACATTTGAAAAAGGATTTGCTCCAAACTGGAGCGAAGAAGTATTTGTTGTTGATAAAGTACTTTTAACAACACCGGTTACCTATGTTCTATAAAATTTATTGGGTGAGCCTATAACTGGTAGTATTTACGAACAAGAACTTCAGAAAACTGAACAAGATATATTTGTTATTGAAAAAGTTATTCGGAAAAAAGGCAATAAAAGATTAGTTAAATGGCGTGGGTATAACGATAAATTTAACAGCTGGGTACCAACTCGGTCAATTTCATCACCCTGATTGAATCAGGGAAATAATATTGTTATAAATTTGTTCGTACTTTATCAGTACAAATTTACATCTAACCGGACTACACAAGGACATTAAATGTAATTTTCTCTCATTATTAACTGGCATAAAATAGAATATTTTAACAAAAATAAAATCGTATTTTATACTCCTTTGCTGGCCAATTATTTTTATGTTAAGAAAAGGTTTTATAAGTTGCCAAAATATTTGTAGCACGGTAATAGTAAATTGAAATTTTATTAATTTTTTAGCGATATGATACTTAACATTACTTCTTCCAGTTGTCGGTCTGCTGTAATTTATTTTATCAACCACATACACGTCATCATCTTCTTCATTATTACTAAATAAAATGTCATCTTTGTTATAGCCAGCTGACTTGTCTGCATCGTCAGAAATGAAATCTCCTGCTGTAAAATTGTCGTCGACGACTTTGTCTTTGGCGATTGTATCACTTGCGTATATATCAGAAAGTCGTTTCATTAAGTCCATATTATAATATATTTCTATCTGATTATAATAATAATGACTAGCGAAATGAAATGTCATGAAATAAAATATCATCAGAAAGTTGATATATTAAATTACAAAGAATTAGCAGTACGAAAATGTTTGTCGGGATATAGTGCTTATTCTGTTAACGTTATTGTAATGCAGGGTGATTCTGATAAAATTCTCCTAACAGCGGCAGATAAAAATAAACTTGATAATAGTGCATTTATAACACTAAAATTTGATAAAGATGATATTTTAATGTTCGCCCACAGCTCTTACCAAAACAGAATTAAGAAACATCATTAATCGACCTATTTAAAAATAAACCTTCAGATGTTGACGTCAACGTTGCTGATTTGGCTTTGCCGTCGGCAACGTCTTTTATTGATTGCATATGAATTTTATGATATTTTGCAGCAGCTGTTACTGATTTAAATTGCATTTTTTCTCTAGTTTCGAGATTTATCGAAACAACTGGCTTAACCTTACTAAGGTCACTATTTCCAGCATCTCCTCTTCTACTATTTTCTTTTGGTGTTACTAGATCTAAATTTTCTAAACGATTATCGGTTTTAATTTTGTTAATATGGTCGATAACTATATTATTTGAAATAGTACCGTTAAAAGTATCGTAAATAAATCTTGTGATTTACAATTAACAAAATCTGTTTTAGTTCCACGTACTATTGCACTAAAATAACCATCTTTTCTTAAAATTCCTAACACTTTTTTTGTTTGTTTATTTCATTTGTCAGATGCTTGATATAAATCAAACACTGGATGAGGCTGAAATTCATCTTTCATTGATAAATTTTCAATATTGTCATCGTTAATCGAATTGTTTACTCTATAAACTCGTTGTCCTTCTAGAATGTCCTCGCAAAACAAAGTATAAATAAAATCTTTCCTAAATATTTCAACACGTTCCGTATTATCACCTTTAAAACTTATCATCATTCTATCTGGCGTTAATTTACCGAACGGTCTTTGATATTTTACGTGAAGAAATGACCCTAACATATTTCCCGCGTACTCGTTGTACTTGGGGTGAACATAACAATATTCTTGCTCGTTTGCTGTTATATTTTCTATCATTATTCTATAAGTATTTTATATCTCTAATTGAAAAATATATTTTAAAAAAATCAGTTAAATATATAAAATACTATATAAAATAATGTTAAAATTGCGAGATATTGCTAAAAAGAGCTTTATAAAAGCAGAAAAAATTGCTACTGCTTTTCCTGATTACGACAACAGTTACAAGTTTGATAATCAAAATATTTTAGCAAATTTTAACTCCACAAATTTATTTCATCTTTTACAACCTGTTATAGCACGAAAACTTGCAGATCACAAAAGTATCAAGCTAATAGTGCAGTGTCATGTTATTTTATCTAAGTTACACGCTCTTCAAAAAGATATAATGGATATAATCTTTGAAAATACAAATTTCGACAACTAGATTTCATAACCATATTTAATGGCTAAATCATGAAAACTATTAACTGGAACAAATATTGCCTCAGTCGCTGATGAAATACACCAAGAAATAAATAAAAAATTGAAGGAATTTACTGCATCAGGATCGGGTTGGAAATTTGAAATGATAAAAGAAGTTTTATTTCACACAATGAAATATAACGTACTTCGCGGTAGTTCTTATTTTGATGTTACTCAAAAAATTAAAAACAAAAATTGCTGTGTAAACGTCAAAAACAATGATAACGAATGTTATCATTGGGCAATTTTATCGGCTACACATTCTCAGAATGATTTTGTAATGCATCACGTAATTTCTCTTATTTAGCAAATTTGGAACTAGCGTATTAACAATCTAATTTGTTCCTGTTGTCCTTGCCCGTTGTTCAGGTGATAATAAACTGTAATCGATTATCATAGACTGCACAAAACAGATAGTCGTTATGTAGATCATGAAACGAAATAGGATTATCAAGATCAATTTCAACAAAATAACCGATATCGTTTGGAAGATTTTTTTTCAGTTTCTTTAAGAAATTGATCTGGAGTTATCCAATGAAATTCACTGCACGGCATCGGCTCTGACATTGCATATTCATACAAATTGACACAGTCTAGATAAATAATATAATTTGATGGGAGGTTTTTATCATAATTTTTCAGATATTTATTACTAGCTACCGCGTATATTTTTGTTATAACGCTACATCCGCCTCTGATACCTTTTTCAATAAAATTAAACATATCAACATCTGTCAAGAGATCCGCTTCTATCTTATTTGTTTTTAGCAGAGCATCTCACGACAATCCTGGTGCAGAATAATACCAACAAGGGTCTAGTCCATAATTTTTATGACTAACTTTACGAAAAATCTCGAAAACATATGCTAGTAGTAATACATCTGTTTTCAAATACAAATCACGATATCACCAAATGTTTTACAAGTAAGTTTATTCCAAATATCTTGTGCATATTTGTACTCATTATCTGCAGTATTTTCATTTTTTAGCTGTGAGTAAAATTTATCTTTATCAGGAAGAGAAGTTTCATCAAATCTGCTCCAGTCGTCGAGATGCTCATACGGAAAGACACCTTTTTTTTGTCAGAGAGACGTAGTTTTCACCAAAGCAACTTTTTAGATTATTGAAACAGCTACAACTTTTTACAAGCTCATCTAATGGTGCTGCCATAAATTGCAGACTATCAATGAATCGCAATTTGCCGAGCGTGACTGACATATACTTTTCAAAATTGTTTGGGATACATTTTATTGTATTATTTAATTTTAGTTTAGATTTAATTTCTTCATCGCCAAATGATTCTACAATGATATGACTATCATAGCCACGAAAGTTATGTAAGACGACAGGAATAAAATCTGCTGCATGAAATTTTAAATTGCAATCGTTATGAGCTGCTCCGCGATACTGGCCGGTTAGATGGCATTGATCACGCACTTTTTGTTCAGGCAACAATTTCTCACAGATATGACAATTAACTGCCTCATCAAAATCAAGTTGTTGTTTGGATGTTATTTTTATTGGAGCTGTTTAGGATAATCTGTTGAAAATTTTATTAACTTCGTTTATTAAATTTTTTAGTAACCACACGGCCGGACTTTCGGATTTGCCATTTTTACATCTGTATAATTTTACTGGCGTTGAAAAATTATCATAAGCGCAACAAACTACTTTATAAGCTACTCCACAGGGAACATGTTGTTGTATTTTTCTTGTGCTTGATTTATTTGGATTATTTTCTGCGCGAGCCACAGGAACAAGCAGACACTCGAAATCAGCGTAAATAACAAACGGGATACTTAGCTTATGATTATAATTTTTAAATTTTAACACTTCTTCTTTCTCTCCTGGCATGGTTATTCTTTGAACATTAACAGTATTTGAGATGCTCTTGCAGTTTTTCATCTTTAGAAAAACCTTGTAAACAACTATAACTGAAATATTTCTTATTTTTATTTTTATTATATTGTCTGCCAACTAGGCCGTTAAAGTTTTTTATCCAACAATAATATCTTTTATAAAATAATAAATTTATCATATGTTGTGTAGCAGTCGCTGAAATATATTTCGAGTTAACATTTTCTTTTTCATCTAGTCCGAACACATTTATTGAAAAATCGTTTTGTTTTTCAAATTTTGGTATATGAAAAGTTGTTCCGTTAATATTTAGCTCATCTTTGTACGGCAAATATTTTTCAGATCGGTCGGAGTTACAACTTTTAGGATGTCTAGCAGACACAATTGCCCAACGATAACATTCGTTATCATTGTTTATGACATTTATATAACATTTTTTGTTTTTAATTTTTTGAGGGAGATCAACGTAAGAACTACCGCGAAATGGGTTATATTTCATTATGTGAAATAAAACTTCCTTTATCATTTCAAATTTCCAACCTGATCCTGATGCAGTAAATTCCTCCAATTTTTTATTTATTTCTTGGTGTACTTCATCAGCGACTGAGGAAATATTTGTTCCAGTTAATAGTTCTCGTGATTTAGCCGTTAGATATGGTTCTGCAATCTCGTTGGTGAAATATACATTATCAAAGAATAAATCAATTATATCTTTTTGAAGTGCATGCATTTTTGATCAAATAACATGAAACTGCACTATTAGCTTTATACCTTTGTGAACTGCAAGTTCTCACGTTACAGTTGGATGCAGAAGATGAAATAAATCTGTGGAGTTAAAATTTGCTAAAATATTTTGATTATCAAATTTATAACTGTTATTATAACCAGAAAAAGCAGAAGTAATTTTTTCTGCTTTTATAAGGCTCTTCTTAGCAATATCTCGTAATTTTAGCATTATATTTATATAATATTTTATATATTTAACTGATTTTTAAAATTTTTCAATTAGAGATATAAAACGCTATATAAAATATTGATAGAAAATATAAATATTGGTTTGACAGCAGAGGAACAAGAAAATATCACGGACAACCGATTTATGATCATTATCCCGGAAATGCACTTGGTTCGGTGATTTGCGTAGAATATCAAAAACCGTTTGGTAAATCAACACCAGCTGGGATGGTGATAAGTGTCAGAGGAAATGATACAGAGAGTTAAAATGTTTATAAAAGACTTTATTTATACTTTGTTCTGCGGTAATATACCTGACGGACAGAGAGTTTATAGAGTAAACGGATCAATAAATGATGACAATATTGAAAATTTAGCATTGCAAGATGAATTTCAACCGCATCCCGTGTTTGATTTATATGAGGCCTCTGACAAAGGAATTATACGACACCGAAAAACAAAAAAAGTTGTTGGAAATTTGATTAACACTGGTTATTTACAAACAGTAGTTCTTGGAACAAAAACTGATCGAGTTGATTATTACAGTCCCGGATTTATTTATGAAACTTTTAACGGCGCTATTCCAAATAAACTGGTTATCGATCACATCAACAGCATTAAAGCCGACAATTGCATTGAAAATTTAGATTTAGTTACACCAAAAGTAAACAGTAAAAGAGGGAGCTCTGGTGGTATTAGATTTTCTAAATGAGTTGTTTCAATAAATCTTGAAACTGGAGTAGATATAAACTTTAAATCAATAACAGCTGCCGCCAAGCATCATAAAATTCATTCGCAAATCAATAAAAAATGTGGCTGATGGCAAAACTAAATCAGCAACGTGAATGTCTGCCCTTGACAGATTTATTTTCAAATACAATGATTAATTATATTTTCTAACTCGGTTTTGGTAAGACAATTATGAGCAAACATCAAAACATCATCTTTATTAAATTTCAGAGTCATTACTGCACTGTCCTTAAGTTTATTTTTTTCTGCTGCTGTTATAAGAATTTTATCAGAGTCGCCTTGCATTACAATGACGTCAACAGAATAAGAACTGTATCCTGATAAAAATTTCGCACTACCTCAGCTAGGTCTCTGTAATTTTAATAAATCAACTTTCTGATGATATTTTATCTCAGGAGATTTCATCTTGTTGGTCATCTTATTATTATAAATTAGATAAAAATATATATTATATGGATTTAATGAAACGACTTGCTGATATATATGCTGACGATAATTTTATAACAGGAGATGCTGTCGCAAGAGATATCAAATGTGAGACTGTTGGTTATACAGAGGATGACATTTTATTTAATAATGACGATGAACAAGATGATGTATATGTTGTTGATTAAAAAAAAAATTACAGCAGACCGACAACTGGAAGATATAATGTTAAGTATCAAATCGCCAAAAAGATAATAAAATTTAATTTTAATGTTGCAGAGCAACAAATATTTTGGCAACTTATAAAACCTTTACTTAAAATAAGAATTACTGGCCAGCAAAGGAGCATAAAATATGATTTTATTTTTGTTCAAATATTCAATTTAATGCCAGTCGATAATGCAAGAAAATTACATTTAATTTCTTTGTGTAATCCGGTTAGATGTAAATTTGTACTGATAAAGTACGAACAAATTTATAACAATATTATTTCAGTATAGATTTAGTTGGTACCCAGCTGTTAAATTTATCGCTGTATCCTCTCCATTTAACTAAACTTTTATTGCCTTTTTTCCTGATTACTTTTTCAATAACAAATATATCTTGTTCAGTTCTCTGAAGTTCTTGTTCGTAAAAATTACCAGTTATAGGCTCACCCAATAAATCTTTTGGTGCATAGGTAACCGGTATTGTTAAAAGTACTTTATCAACAACAAATACATCTTCGCTCCAGTTTGGAGTAAATCCTTTTTCAAATGTTTTTTCGTCAGAGAAATTCTAACTTTTTATCACCAACTTTAAATTTATGTCTGCGGTACACGTTTTCGTTTGCTAATATCGGATTTTTAATTGCGTCGTTTGGTGACATTTTTATTGACCTGTGTTTTGTATTATTATATTTATCAACAATTTTCTGTAGATTGTCAATATATTTATTTGTATTTTTAGCTGTCAAATATTTATGTATCAGCTCGTTTAGCGTGTGATTAAATCGCTCGACAACAACGCTCTTACCTTCATTTCCTGTAACATATTTTTTGATGTTATTTTGTTCTAAAAACTGCTCAAAATTTTTTATTAAAAAACTCCTCTCCATGATCGGTCCAGATTCTATTTGCTTTTCTTTCTGTACTTGTTATTATTTGTTTTAACGCATCAGTTATCGATGTTCCCGTCTTATCTGAAACAGGTACAATAAACGCGTATTTGCTAAAAGCATCTATAACGTTAAAAAGATATTTTTTGTTATCATTAAACTGAGCAAGATTTGACACATCAACTAAATCTATCCCCCAGATATCGTCAACGGCATTTGCGACAACTTTACGTCGCGTAAACTTATTTTTAGGTTGTGTAGTTCTGAAGCAAGATCATCATACAATTCTTCTTTACCATGACCAAGTTTATATTTTGCTCCAATAAATCCCTGCACCAGCCAACTATCAACACGCTCTCGCATATTTACAGGTTTCATATCACGAAGTTCGTCTAGCATTACTTTATTGCAGAACTGCTTATCTTGTTCGTTATCACGGTAGCAGATATCATGACGCATCATTGCTATTGCATCCACTTGACTGTAAGGTTCTTGTCCTGGTAATGGATTATCGTTTTCATCTAGTTGTTTATCTAGCGGATTGTATGGTCTAGTATATTTGTGGCCTGGTAATGTCTAGCCTTCTTTTGGTTTTGGTAATTTGCCAATTAATTTATGCACATCTATACCTGTTCCAGTTATTTCTCTGTTGTTGCATTTCTGACAATATGTAACAATTTTATTTTGCTCAAGACAGAGATCTCTATCACAGTCGCACTCGCATATCATTATTGATTAATCGTCTACTAAAATAACCTTGTCACATCCAGCTGCGGATAATTTCTTTAAAAACATAGTTTTTCTTTTTCCACAGATTGCACAAATACTTTTCAGTATTATTCAATTTTTTTTTTTGTTCATCTTTATTTTCTGTTTCAGTTTTGCACTTGAGACAGTATGTTGACATTTGTATATTTGTAAGTTTATACAAAATTAATTGCAATCTCATCACTGGCGTGAGAAGGCTGCTTGTCAAACTGTAAAATAAGTTTTAAAAAAATTGATTTTAGGATAGGACATTTGTTTTATGAACATTATACAATAATATCCACAAGCAGTTGTTTCAACTGGTTGAATTTGATTAGACGAATAATTTATTATTTTATATCTTTTGTTGATATATTTTTTTATTGCGTCACCAGGTGGAAGTCTAGATAAATCAAAATGATTGCTATTACAAACAGCTACCCAATGCGTGCTGGATCCGTCGTTAAAATCTTGCATATTTATCACACACGAACCACTAGCAATCGCAAAGCGATTAAATTCATCTTTGGAATAAACTCCACGGAAATGTTTTACTCTTTTTTTAGCTTATCAAGTATATCCAAGTTACTTAACGCAGGAGATTTCATCTCCTTGTGCCTGGCAATGTTAGTCCTCGTTCAATTCCCAGTAGATTTGGCAATAGACTTCCCCCTACTCCCGCCAGCAATGGTCCTATAAATCCGCCTTTTCTTGTTTTACGCGATCGCATCTTTTTTTTTTGTTGTTGTCTTCTTTCTTTTTGCCGTTTTTCGTCGGTACATTATATAACATCTTTAGAGAAAAAGTTTCTTTATACCATCGCCAAAGGCAGCTTTTCTCGTTGCGCCAGATAATGTGCCAGACGCTGCTGCTAATCCTAATGTACTAAGTACAGGCAAAATGTTATGTATTAACGTTTTGGCCATTACAGCTATTGCAGGCCCAAAGAAACCGTCTCGCTTAGCCATCGCAGTTATTTGTGCGGCACTCAAATTCATGACAAACGGTTTACCGCTATCGTATTTATTTATCTGGTTTTTGGTTAGCATTAATTTTGTTAATGTGCCTTTGGCGTCGTGTCTTATTTTTAATGAAACCGGCCGTTATTTTTTTAGCAACAGCAGCTGATAATTTTTTAACTTGACCATCAGTCAAATATATTTTTTACAATATATTTTGTCATTTATATCAAGATTATACATTAAACTTGTATTGGCATTTTACCTCCGACAGTGTCAATTGTTATAAATCTGTCGCTGATTACTAGCGCATATACGTATAACGCCGCAGGAGCTACTCCAAGTGTCCAGGTAATTTCAATATCAGCTGTCGAATCAACAACTCAAAAGTTGTGTTTACTAACATCAAAATAAAATATAGGATAAAGTGTACGAAATTCCTCTAATGATATCTGAGATCCGTCTCCAACGTCCTGATATTTCTGCACTGCGTCCATGAGATACATGTGCGGTCGAGTAAGATTTTTATTAGCGTTATCTGCAAACTTGGATTCAATCGCTCGTTCTGGATATTGCTTTGAATTTATTCTAGCGTATATTCTCCTAACATCGGCGTTATCAAATACTGAATTATTTTGTTCTTGGTTACCGCGTCGTGCTTGTTGCTGAAATACAACAAACAATTGCCGCGGTAGTTGTTCGCTTGATGTTGTTGTGACGCGCCATGTGTAGTCGGTTGTATTTGGATCCGCTGTTTGATATATTTTATATTGCTGAAAATAAATTCTCTTTGCGTGTTTTTGAGGTATATCATATAATTCTGCTGCTTTTGTGACTGACGGCGTTATTCATGGCATCCACAGCGCAAGTTTGTTTATGATAAATTGTACATCAGTTCCGCCAGCTCGAAGTAAACAATCATTTTGTTCTGCTCGATCTAAAACAAGTGTGAGTTTAACTCCACGAAATACTTTGTTATAATCGCGACAAAATCCAAATATTGTGCTCAACGGCAGCAGCATTGTAATTTCACGTGATTCTTCTGTAAGTGCCTTTCTCCTAGCATGACCGTTATTGTAACGCACATTTCTTACGGTAATTGAGTTATTAATCAAATTTAACATTGCAACGCCGTCCGCAGCTCCATCTGGTAGTATTATACCAAGATTATTATTAGCAGCAATAAGTGAGACTCTTGTTGCATTAGCATTAGCATCTGCAGCTGGTGGGGCTATACCAAAATTGACAGCATTAGCGATAAGAAAATCTCTTACAATTATAACATCTGCAGCAGCATCAGCTCCATGTGCTAATGCTACTTTTGAAATAAATTCTCCAGATCCTACTACACCAATTCCAGTATCTTTAAACCACATCATGTTAGTTGCAGTGGATCAGGAGTAATCATCACTAAACGAAATAATACTTAGTACAGAGCTCGCAACTTGTCGGTGACATGAAATATCTTCCACTGTTTGACTAGCTAGCTGATATCTGGCACTTTTAAATAAGCTCCAGCCATTGTTTATAAGAGATATGTCTGCTCCAGCTGCAATTGTGGCAGGTGGATTACCTATTGTCATAATCTGGCCACGTACTTCTAATATTGCTTTGTGAGGCAAAAGAAATACATCCTCATCCCGCGTATTAAATGTTCTAACGCCAGCTTTATTTGGTTCACTCGAATTTTTCTCGAGATACTCAACATACTCAAATTCTGTTACTGTATCATCTACGTCATAAATGTCTGCCAATTAAAGATAATTTTTAGCAGACATTTTCTTTTATTTATTTGATTGTGTAAAATTTTGTACCAATTACTATGTGATTGATGCTGTTACTTTAGATATTAATTTTTGTATAATCTGCTCTCCTCTTGGCGATTAAAGTTTTTTTTGTTGTTGTTATCATTGCATGTTCAGTTTCTTTTGTTGGGGAGATTTCTGATATAACTTGTTTTATATCTGGTGCAACTTTTATTTTATCAGCTATTTTTGTCCCACCGCAGTTCCAGCGGCAGATGCAGCTCCAGTTACAAAGGCTTTTTATGCGTCCAGTGCAATTGGCGCAACTTTATGCGCTATTCCTGGAACATTTTCAATAATTTTAGTGAATATATTTCCTCAACATCCTCCAACTATTTTTCTTCTGTAAACTTTTTTTCTTTGTCTCATTTTATATTGTGAGGTTGTACAAAAATCATAAACAGTAGCTCGCTACTGTGCGCGTAGGTGCAGGTAATAAGTAACAACCTCGTTATTCAGATCCAGCTGTCGTCCAGATTGATCTGTCAATTGCATATTTATTTCTGTTATCTGATTTTCAACATTTAGCGGATAATAAATAACCTGCCGTGGACTAATTTGCATAAGCGAACCCGGTGGAACGTCCAGCGAAAAACTATATATTGTTTGTCCTTTACTGCTTTTAGCTGAGTAAGATCCAGTTGCAATAGAGCAATTTATTAATATTGTGTTTACGTCAGTTATATTTACTGGCAGATCACCGTCATACGTCATAGTTTGTTCTGTAATTGATCCATATTGTTTATGATAATATCCTATGAGAGACGCTATACTTTTGCTGATGAAAAATCGATTAACATATTATTTTTTAATGTTATTCTGGCGCGTAACGTGTTATAATTCGGTGTCAGCTCAAAATTGTCAGTGACACAGTTTACTTCTGTTATTAGCTCTTTTATTGTTTAATTTAGATCAGTGACATTACAAGCTCCTTGTGGAATTTTAAATGTTATCCGTAACGTCGGATATGTTTGCGGATCCAGACAAAATGTAAATTCATCATTGACATCAGTTTTTACGTTAGCCATAGAATGACATGCTGTGCAGGAAATTAGTCCTATTTCATATTGTTTTTCAGGATCCAGTTGTATTGGTGGAATATAATTTACTGAAAAGTTTGCACTATCTTTAGCAGCCGTACTAGAGTGTAGTAATAATGTTGTTGGCATCTTTAGTTATTATATTTTTTATAAAATTAGGTCGCGGTGTAAAATTTCGTATTCGTCAGATGTTAATAAATTTTCCGATCTCAAATGATCAAGTATATCAATTATCTCATTGTCAATTTCAGCACCAATTTTTCAGCTTCTTTTGACGATATCAACAGTATTAATCTACCTTGCATCTCAGTAACTGATGTAAATATTTTGACTCCAGTCCACGTTTTTTACTAACGCGATTATTATCATGACGTTCAAACACATCTTCAAAGTTAGTATCACTCGTTTTTCCAGATCGAATTTTCGCCGCTGTATGTTTAAAATTAGTAGCAATAATGCCTTTTCTAGATTGTTCAAGACGTATTCCAATATCTTCTTTTGTATCTTCACTAATTTTATCGTAAGCTATACCGCAATCACTTGAAATAATTTCTAATTTTTTATTGAGATTATCGTATTTATCTTTTTCCCAAGTTTTAATATTATCAATATCGGAAATCTCATTTTCTTTTATAAAATCATTGTATTCCATGGTCGTTATTTTATCCATTTTACTTTTTTATTTCCTCTAGACTTTCAGCTGATATTATCTTCTCTAGATTTTCAGCTGATAATCTTTCAATTTCCTCTCGATTTTTTTAGCTAATATTCTTTCTAAATCTATTTCTTTTGCTATGGTGCTTTAAACCTATTGCGATGACCGTACTTTTTTTCCCTTTATTACTTGATTAATAGCTTTGATATCAAGATCTGCAATAATTCCGTATCAGAAATTTCTAATACTCTCTTGTTAATTTTTATTTTCTGGTATTACCTCGTTGATATATTTCTCACTTTCCTCCGCCGTTTGCGTTAACTTTTGAATTTTTTCATCAGCTTTATAATCTTTTTTTTTTAAATTTCGTGTACTCGAGAATCATCAAAACGGTAGTGTATGTTAAATATTCTATGCTCAAAATCTTCTATTTTTTTATTTATATTTCTTACATCATGTTTAAATTGTGTCACATATTTTGGAAAAGCTTCTGAGCTTTTAATTTTTTTATCTATATCTCCCAACGTTCTTTCAATCGGCCCAACTGATGTAAATCTTGATAATCTTCGTTGGAAAGCAAGCTCATCACCGATCAGCCGATTTAGTTCAGCTTGTCTAGCAGCAGGATCAGCAATATGTTCTACAAGTTTCTCAGCCAACTTTCTTTTTTCTTCTTTAGACATTGTTATAATTTTCTCAGTAGCTGCTTGTTGTTGTTCTTTAACTATTCCAAGTAAAACTTTTTCCTGCGATTTTTTAATTTCTTCTGATGGCGGTAAAATTTCAGGTCGTTTTCCAAGTAAAGCCTCAGTAACTGGTTTTAAAATTTTAGCTGATTCTTCTGCGGCAATTATTTGTCCACGTCGTGCTTCTTGCACTTTGTTCTTAAATTCTGCTTGAGATTGAGCAAATTTATTCAGATCTTCTATATGTTTTCTGTACCTTGCTCGTTTATCCAAATTATTCAATAGCTGTTTGATAAAACTAATGCAGATAATTTTCAATACAGCAGCGAAATATTTTTTTTTGGATCGCGTACAAGTTTATCGAATAAAAAGAAATTATGTTTAACTTTTGTTGCCTTATGATACAGTTCAAAAAATTTATCCTTTGTTACGTCGCCACATTGCTCGTTTGCAATATTTCTAACGTCAACGTTGTTCAGTCCGAAAAATGATATAAAACAACCAGTATTTCGTCTAATAAATCTGTTAACGTTATAAAATCCTTGAGCAAGATAACAGAATTACATTTTTTATTACGCGACAGTGAAAAATATGATCTTATTTTATTCATCTCTTCATTGTTTAGCGGAATAAAATAAAAAACATCTGTCTTATGTTCATCTGAATCAAGTTGATTTACTGGGATAAGCTCTTATGGTTGTCTGATAATAAAAAAATCTTCACCAGCCTCAAGATCATCACCAAGTTTGTTCTTATATTCATTAAGTAGCTCGTACTTATCCTGTTGTGGATTAATTGTGTAAATGTAAACTTTGTCATAGTTAAAATTATCCCCCAGCAGTAAATTCATCAGCAAGTTTGTTTTTCCCGATCCAGTTCTCCCAGCAATAAGATAATGACAATCTGGAAGTTCGTTGTTGTGTTTATGTTGCATCAGCCGTTCTGTATCAAAATTTAATATCGGCATATTATAAATTAAGTTGATAAAAATTGTCAGACAATAAAAATATAATGAGCTACTATACAAAATTTGGAACAGCATTAGGAGATTCGTCGGCTGTAAGTACAATAAAAAACGGTAATGTTGATTTATCAGGCTACCAAAAAAAAACAAAAAAAAAAAACTGGCAATACAATGACAGGAAGCCTGTCTATGTCAAATCGTCAAGTACTAGGTTTAGAAACAAATTATCCGCCAATAAATGTTAATACGCAGGCTGTTAGTTATGCACAACTGAAATCTGTTGAGGATAATAAACTAGATAAATCTGGCGGAGTTGTCACAGGTAATATTGATATATCAGAAAAAAGGATTATAAACTTAGAAACTTCATATTCACCAGTAAATGTTGTTAATACGCAGGCTCTTAATTATGCACAACTGAAATCTGTCGACAGCAGCAAACTAGATAAATCTGGCGGAGTTGTAATCGATAATATTGATTTGTGAGAAAAAAGGATAATAAACTTAGAAACAAATTATCCGCCAATAAATGTTGTTAATACGCAGGCTGTTAGTTATGCACAACTAAAATCTGTTTACGACAGCAAACTAGATAAATCTGGCGGAGTTGTCACAGGTAATATTGATATGTCAGAAAAAGGATAATAAACTTAGAAACTTCATATCCACCAGTAAAACTTTAATACAACACAAGCAGCAAGTTTATTACAGTTAATATATGTCGATAATATTAAACTCAATAAATCAGATGATACAATGATCGGTAATCTCAACATGTTTGGCAAAAAATAATAAACTTGGAAACTGCGTATCCACCAGCAAATTTTGATAACACACAAACTGTAAGTTATGCACAATTAAAATCTGTTGACGATAACAAGCTTAATAAGGCTGAGGACACAATGACAGGTAACCTGATAATGAGCAATAACTCAAAAATAACTGGATTACCGACAACCTCGCCACCAGCTAATGAAACTGATGCTATTAGTTATGCTCAGTTAAAAGAAGAACTTGCTCCATATTTTAAACGATCCGGGAGACCAATGTCAGGCAACATAAGCATGAGAAGCAACAAAATAAAGACGACATATGTTCCAGTTAACCCTAATGATCTGACAAATAAAGCGTACGTTGACAGTCTGTCTAGTGGCATAAAACGAACCAAAAACAATGTTGGGTATATTCCAACCCTTTTTATGGCAACTGACAATCGAGTTGGGTTTGAGGTAAGCGCATCAACACATTATCCTGAAAACTATCCTCATCATGCTTTCTCTGATAGACAGGAATGGACGACAAACGGAGAAGTTGAAAACTTTTGGATTAAAATTAAATGTGCCACTGCAGTTGCTATTTGGCAATTTCATTTGCGCGGTCGATTAAACTCTAGTGTTGGTCGAATTTATAATTGGCGATTGGAAGGATCAAACGATGATATCAACTGGACAACATTGTATAATACAGAAAATAAGTATATCTCAGCAACAGAATATTTTACAATTCCGACAGAAAAAACTGTTAACAAGTACTTGTATTTTCTATTTCATGTTGTCGCTGCTGAACATCCGTTTCCAGGATTGACAGCATTTTAAATATGCACACTCAATGATCAAATTTAATCTGATGCTATAAAATAATGTCAGAACCACCAATTATAACTGTTGCGAGAGAATTTTATGATAATACTTTTAACCCCAAAAAAGATGTTAGGGATGAATCACAAGCGGCACGTGTGATAAATACTACAAAAAATTTTACAATTCCAATGATAAACTCTCCATTGTTAGAAGAAGAAAAAAATTTTGTTCGTGTTATGCATATGCGAGGACCACAACTGATAAAAGCAATAGAAAACTTTGATATTATAAGCAGATACTGTCATTCTGATGATTGTCGAGAAGAACAAAAACAAGTTGAAATCCTATTGAAAAAAAAAATATTGCTTGAGCTTGATTTTAAAAATATAAATTTGATAATGCGATCAGGCTTATTAAAAGCACGAATTTATAGTGGAAAAGCGCAGAAGGAAAAATAAATGAACGGTAATCATGATCGTCTCGACAAACTAGCGGAATCTAGAATAGTAGGAATAAGAAGAAACAAGAAGTTGTATAATAGTTTTTTTTAAAACGAGAAATTTTTAAATATCTCGGCATGTACTACCACGACAAAGAAACCCTGATTAAATCGTTACTATGACGGTTGATACGGAGTTAATTATTAAAGTCTACTCAAACGTAGTTTTTGCCAATGATGCGTAAAAGACTGGAATCCGATTATTGTTGACAAATCTCTAAAGATAATCAAAAATTTTGACGATGAAATTAGTAACCTTAGTAATGAGGAGCGAGAAAAGGTTTTTGAAGAAGAAACACAAAGTTGGAAGAAAAAATTGATTCTTATTACGACATAAGTGAAGAAGATGATATTCCACTTCCATCGATCCAGCGCTCTAGGCAATAGTCATTACGAAATTATTACGATGAAATTGAGAAAATACTCACAAAACCATATGAAAAAAATTCTGTTAAAAGTAGTTTCTGCTCTTGGTCTTCTCACAGTTGAACTAGAAAAGCTTAAAAGTTAATGCTAATAAATTTCGTGGTCGCATATGCAATTATCAGACAACATCTTGTCCTCAAAAATTTTTCGATGGATCAAATAAGCTTGGTACCTGGATTTGTTGAGGAAACAAAGAGATTACGGTAATTTGGTAATAAAACAGATTTGTATGAAGGTGAATTAGAAGACATTTTTTATTCATATACTTGGTTAAAGAAAAATGAGGTACTAACAGATAAACGATACAATGATACTTCGTCAGATGTTTATGACAAGTACAGTTTTTTTTAGCTGACAATAATAAATTTCTGAGTTTCTTGATCCAATTGTTGGTACTAGAATTTTTACAATCGTGTAAAAATTGTAAACAAATATTGTATAATGAAAAACAGATCATCGATTTCAATCATATTTCAGAAGAAATTCCAAACAAAATGTTGACGCACTAATGCAATATTATAAATTTTATCATAAAAACCTTTGGTGTGTAAAACAATGTTATAAATATTACATTAGAATACTTCGAGTAATATTATATTTACCACTGCTAATGACCAGCTCTTTCATAATCTCAGGTGAAGCATCATTAAATCCGTTTTTGTTAATATAGTCTGGTATTAGTGTCTCCCGACTTGAGACTAAAAATAATGCTTGTAAAATAGCAAGTATCACTTATAAAAAATTACTTGATCAGATGCAATCTTATTTGCGAGGCTTAAAATATTATATGCACAACTTAATACGCGAGTTCCGTATTATTGACAGTATGTTAACGGATATCCTACCAATGAGAGTCAGCAGGTATGAAATAGATTATCATAAAATGTGGTTATTTTAAGCAGGAGAAGTAAATGAGTTGTTCATATCTCTGAGACCCTCTTCCCCTGACAAATATATTTCGTCACCTGTGAAAAAACTACATATGTTGTCACCTTATTTTGAGCTATAGCCTGATGAAGAAAATTTCAAGATAGAAGCGTTTTGGAGGGGGAAGGGGGTGGTGAAGAAAATGTCAAGATAGAAGCGTTTTGGAGGGAGACGAGGGTTTCTGAGATAGGAACCTCATTTCCTTCTCCTACTATGTATATCTGTATTTTGTACTTGACCTTTGTCCAAAATCAAGTTCATGGTGTGCCTGACCAGTGACATTTATTTAGTAAACAACATGATACATAGTTAATAGTTCTCCATGAGTATATATTAAATATTCAGATCATTATTAATGGAAGTAAACATGTTTACTTCTATCTGAATGTAGGATATTAGTTTTTCACTTGAAAATTTCTGAAGTTGCTGACAACTTTGAATGTTTTAGGAAGGAAACTGACATAAATCCCGGCTTTATTATTGTTTCTTAGCTTTTTGTATCGTGTTGTTTATTTGAAACATTACTCATTCTTTCTGCAGAATCAATCTTATTCTTGTGTTCAGTTTTTAATTAGGATGGATTATTTAATTATTTAAATTTTCAATGGAATTACAAAGTGCTTGATAATATTGAACTAAAGAATTAATTTGTAATTAAAGTGAACTCAGTCAAGGACATTTTGGAGTTTATTATTATGATGCATCAAAAGAATGTTAACGCATCGTCACACTCCAGGCCATTGGCACATTAGCACATTCGAGACTATAGGCATGTCAACACATTCAGTATTGGAACTTATTTGGAGAACCACTGGAATTCACTTGAACTATATACAATTGGACTTGTGATATAACTTTTTGGACTATTTGGGATTTAATTCACAATACTTTTAGCTCTTTTTAAATTTTCACTATGTATTCAAGATAAATAAATTATTTGCTGAATTATATAGCTCTTGTTGGTTTTTGCTCTTCTCTGTTATATAGTTTAAGACCATAGAGTCGTAACCGTATTGAGCTGGAATCTGAGGTATATCGACAAAGGTTTATGAATTGTAGAAAAAACTGGACAATCCCATATCGAATTTGTAAGTCAAAAAGAACAACTTTTGATAGGTGGGGTTGAGCTAAGAATGTTGATAACGACTACGATGACCTCAGACAAATAATATTAATTGAAGAGTTCAAGAGTTGCATCCATAGTGATGTCAAGACCTGTCTTGATGAGCAAAGGGTGAAAGGAAGCTTTTGAAAATACTATTCTCAAGTTGATCAGTATTTCCTGAGTCACATTGTTTTCTTTTGTCAATAAGTCTTTCTCTCAGCAGACTTTGGTAAATAAATTATCTCCGTCCCATAAATATACATCCAAATATTAACCTACCACAACATTTAGAAATCAAAAATACGATAATAGTGATCAGAGATCCTTGTCTCTTCCTATGTTTACTTGTTATAAAACGAAAGGGCTTATCATTTCTGATTGCTAAGGTTGAAAACTAAGCAACAGAATAAAGAAAAAGCTATTCTAAATGCTATTATTTCAATTACATTGGCTAGTCAAACAAACCAAGTCTGGTTCTTTTTGGACAATTATGAACCATTCATGCCGAAAGGTTCTATATCAGTTATTGGTGATTCTGCCAAGCCTACCCGTATTAACATATTAAGGGACACATGAGCTTCTCTGAGTATTTTGTTATCAGCCACTTTGACTTTGTCTGATAAGTCCAGGGAGTAGAATGCAGCCTTGCTAATGTTCCTCTCCATCATTTCAGTCTGGTATCAGGCTTAGCCTCAGGACCCGTGACAGTCGGAACGGTAACTTCTTTATCTTTACCTTCTATAGAAGGTATTCATTTAATTACTCGACAATGACTTAGCTGGAGATAAAGTAGTGGTTAATACACTGATAGCTGACATGCCTTGTTTGGATAAAAATTTGATCATATTGAGATTGAAATCCCCGATTTACATCCCGTTTGTGCAGTTACTAGAGCTAAAGCAAAGAGAGCTCTTCAGAATGATGTTGATTAGGAAATTATTCCTTTAGCTGACACATTAATTGGTCAGTCCTAGATGAATTCAGTTTTACTCCTGATATTGATCAGTCAATAAATATTTATGACAGTGACCCTATTTTTACTGCACATTCTCCCTATTCTGATCAGTTTGACAGAAAACAATCACTCATTGTCAAATAGGAGTATGATCCTGAGATCTCCTGTTTGTTTCATAGGGATATGAGAGACACTGAAGAGACACAAGTCACAGTTTGTTATTTTGTTAAACATGGGGTCCTTATAAGACACTGGAAACCACCAGAGGTACCCACTGGTGCCGAATGGTTAATAAACTCAACTGAAAATCTCGTTCCGAGGTCATATCCACAGGACATTCTTATTCTAGCCCATTAAACTCCCTTGGTTGTTCATTTTAGAGTCAATATGACTCGTCACAAGATCTTGAATCACTTTCGTTTGCCGAATATTAAAAGTGAAGTTTCTAAATGAAGTAGATCTTGTCATACTTCTCACATAGTAGGAAATGCCAATCAGAAGATATCAAGGGTTCGTCTGCAACCTATTCCTGCATTTGAACAATACCCGAATAATGGTAGACTGTCTCGATCCCTAAGATCAAGCCAGGCAACCAATACTTGTTGATCAAAATGTGTACGTCAGCAAGATTTCCAGAGGCAAATCCATTGAGAAATATTAAAACTAAAATCATAGTAAAAGCTTGTATAATTTATTGTATAAATTGTTGGTCTTACTAAATCGGTCCAGTCTGATCAAGGCTCATATTTTATGTCTGGAATTTTCTTGCAAATTTTGTATTAATTAGACATCCAATAGTTCAAAATCTTCTGCCTATCACCATGAAATTCAGACTATAAAGAATATGATTCGATCATATTATTATTTTGATGCAGGAAAGGATTGAGTAAAGGTGTTCATTTGTTATTGTTTGCTGTTAGGGAATCAGTTCAAGAATCATGCTTTTAATCTTTTTGAGCTAGTTTTTGGACATGTTGTGCATGGACCATTCAAGGTATTAAAAGAGAGACTTCTTGCAAATGAAGATTCCAGATTAGTCATCTTGACTATGTCTCTGTTTTCAAATATAAGTTGTCAAGGGCTCTTGAAGTATTAAGAACTAATCTTCACTCAACTAAAAGATTAAATTAAGGTTTGACATAAATACAAAGGAAAGAAGTTCTCAGCCTGGTGATACAGTTCAATCTCTTTTTTATCCATACCTCAGTATCCTCTTTGGGCTAAGTTTTATGGTCCTCATGTAACTGAAAAAAGCAAATGACTTAAATTATATCATTAACACTCCTGGATGAAGGAAACAGGAGATAGACAAGTTAATCATTCAATCAATTTCGTTGTTCCCGTCCCCTCATATTTGTAAATATTTGTATATATATGTGTGTCTTTTGTACGTGTATATATATATATATATATATATATATATATATATATATATATATATATATATATATATATATATATATATATATATATATATATATATATATATATATATATATATATATATATATATATCCTTGTGAAGTGAATGATTGTAATCGTTGTGTTGTTTTGGCTCACCGTTCTTCTTCCACTGTCCTTTACTTGCATATTACAGACATTTAGCCCATGGTCCAGGTGATGCACATGACCCGATATATAGTAATTATAATGTATTGATTTCAATGGAGTTTTGCGAATCTTAAATTAATTATTACAGGAATAAAGCGGAACTTGAAATAAAAACGCATTAAAACATATATAGGTCAAATTGACAGAGTAACAAAAAAGCCAGATAGATAACAATAGAAACATTCAAAGCAAACTAGTTGTGAAAAAAATGAACTTTTAATATTTCATATATCGGATTTACATTTTAGTATCAAACGTTGATTATTTTCTTCTTCTTATAGTAGGTTCTTTTTTAGAAATTATACAACTACATACAATAATTATGCCTTTCGAACGAATTTAGTACAGAGTAATAAACCGCTTAGAATAGGGTTATTATAGGACATGTAATATTACGAGTACGTATCATATACGTTCTGCAAAATACCAGTCTTTACTTGAATCGTAAAGTGTTGATTGGTTTGAAGACGTCTTTAAACTGAAACTAAAATCTTAAAATGCTCATTATCATTATTATTATTATTATTATTATTATTATTATTATCATCATCATTGTGTGCAGTGCGTGCTCAGGGTTTTAGCAGTGTCATCATCAGCAACATGCAGAGCCTGCAGTCCACCGGGGAACTTTGTCAGCGGACAGTTGTTCACAATGTGTGACATGAGTAGTATAGTGGGTTACCGTAGCGACAATG
>JAECUM010036751.1:0-10522 GCA_016617855.1 Megalonaias nervosa | reverse complement strand
ATGTTACCTTGTTGGAAAATGACGTTTCAAAGCAAGGTTTGTACTGCATTGGACTTTGCTTGTGTATTTCGCTTTATGCAATTTAAATTAAGGTGTTCAACTTATAGTTCCATTAAATTATATCATTCTGCTATCAATTTCACACACATTCAAGTTTTATCTAAACTGGGAAGTTATCATTAAATAACCCGAAGAAATTAAATTTCAAAACTTTTAGAATGCATTAACTACTAAAACTACCCGATAAAACAACAGTCTAATACTTCAATATGGATATATTTGGTTCAAATAATTCTATTGAGAAAACGAAAATTGAGAACAAATTCAAACTTATCTTTTGGAATTAGTTGCAAGCAGGAATATTTACGAATCGCATCTCTAGCCATATATACTCTTTTTTTATTCTAAATATATCTCAATAACTTTACTTCTTTCCTGCATCTTAAAAGGGGCATTTACAAAATAAAAATATGTACAGTACCTTTAATTAAATAGAAACCAAGAATTACATTGATACAGAAAAGTTTGTTCGTATTAAATTTGTTCTGGAAATTATTGCCATTATTATTTGATAAAAACATGAAACTATTCCCTGTTCCAGTGAAATGCTCCGAGATGTTTTCATATTCTCACAAATATGTAGAAAATACTATATTCTAAATGAGCAGAGTTATCTTTTTTCAAATATTATTTCACCTTGATCAGGAAAGTTTATAAATTCCGTTAATAGTATATTTCTGTACTCTCGCCTCCTTTCCTGACAATATTTAAAATGATGTATATTCTCTAAAATGTTTACAAGTATAGGTCGCAGATACAGTTTTGTCTAAAGATGTTTACAAGGAGAGGTCGCAGATATATTTTTGTCTAATTATTATTGTATAATTACTGTACTATTCTCTACGTCAACGTGAGCATGTAGATGCATTATGGATTTTAATTAAAATAGTAATTGCTGCTCTAAAATTAACACTGACATATTTTAACAAAAGACTATTGAATGATCTGTACTTTAGATATCATAACAACTCTTCCAGACAAACAATAATGACCGTTATGGCATTTTACAATGGCGGCCAGGTACTGAACTGGGTAAGGACAATGGGACATCGGGTATAATATTACCTATGCAGGGTATTACGAATGTTTCCAGCGGGCGACGCTTTCGTTGTAACGTCACTGAGCTCAACATTCAATCTGATTTATACTAAAATATAACTTTCGCTTTCAAGTCCAAAAATGTTCGAGTACTTTAACATTGATTTTGCCGTGTGCATTGATCGGCGCGTTTATATTATGGTCTTTTAAGTATTATTGATTGACGAGGAACGAAACAACGGAATAACCGTCTTTTAAGAGTATGTATAATAAAAATCTCACAAATGGCACCTATTCCTGAAATAATAAATCGGCAACGAACCATTACATGACCTGTATTATTTGTACTGTGGAAGTTTTCATTTACTGCTCTTTATGGTGCATATGTTATCAAACGATTCGAGTTCAGAACATTCTAGGCCCACGATCATTATTAAATTCCCATACTCAGAGAATAAATATCTTCCGAATTCGAAATTTTCGGCAATAACAGATTGTCTTTATTTCGAATTCTTACAGGCTGGATCTCTAAATACTGTCAGGTTGAAATCCGCTACTGAGTTCAAAGAGCTGGCTATGTGAATATTAGTAGACCGGTCTGCGTAAATGCATTTATAGTGTCTATACACAAGTGAAATGAGTCAGACTCAAAATATTTATGGCATAAATAAAGTCTTGAAAACAAGGACTGCTGTTTAATATTAACTTCTAGGTAATGTGCATTCAATAACATGTTGAAGCAAATGTACTGAATACGAGGCAAGTACTTATGTTATCGTTGTTTAGTGGCTTTAGTTCTTTGTAAATTGGCACTTTCTGTATTAATTGTAGACTTTTTTATTATATATTTTCTGTCATAATTCCTAAAACTATTAGGAATTTTTTTATTTTGTTAAGAAAATACCATAATTTCTTATGTTAAGAGTCTATGCTCTTAAAATAGTAATAGAAAAGAGTGAAGACAGCAAGCTTTGTAAAATTTAACAAATTATTTATTTCCATATAATGCAAAGTGAAAAATGAGAAAAAAAGAACTTACGGTATTCAAGTTAAATCGAAAAATAATCCAAGAATTAAAGACACAATTCCTAATAATAAAAAGTCCTAAATAAAACTCAGTTCATGTCCCGAAGAGATTTAAAATTGAAGGCGATGACGTGTCTGTTATAGCCTATGAAGTATGATGTGTCAACAGTCTCTTGTTGAATCACAGAAATACTATTCCAGATTTGAATTCAGTATAAATTCCAATGATTGTCTTTGTCCAAGAATTTTATCAGAGCACTTTTGTATTTCCAGAGAAAACAAATGACTTGAATTCAATAATTTGAAGAAAATAAAATTCAGTCCAAACTGGTCATAACATAATACAACTTAAAGTGCTAGATACTAAAGCACGGCTGGTAAAATCCTCACAGTCACAAGATAAGATAATTCTCTGTTTGACCTCAGGTCACAATTATCATTTTCTAAAAACAACCATCACCTAGTGTAAAATAACCTTCTAGAATGATCTAATGAGCCTTGTTTATTTGCAACACAGTAACCTACAAAATTCACCTAGGAATCTCCAAACCATGACCCTGACATATTTACGCCTTCTTTTTTACCTGAATAATAATCCTGATAATAAGCTCTTTCACACAGAGAATAATAAAGCTATTATTAGTCGTTTACATAAATGAAATAAATAAATTAAAAAAAGACAATAAGGTCAAGCAGAAATGAACTCGGCTCTGGACAAGGTCAAGTCCAGCATACAATGTTACATTACAATCATTATTATTGAATATAAAAATTAAAACTAGCAAACAAACAATTTAATTAAATATATATGGCATCTAACTCTAATGTTTGTAATATATAGACTAATTTATCACACTCTACAGCTATCACTACGTCAAGCGGGTGTATCAGCTGTTTTTGAATCCTACTGTAATAATTTTCTCTCGTTTTGTAATTGATGATTATCTACCCAGTGAAGAACATTGTTTGCATTCAACAAAAACCAGCATTAAAGTATTCGCTGAAAATAAAATGTTTATTGAGTTCAGTCTCATGCCTTTTGCGTAGGATGAAAAACAAACAGGTGTGATTCGGCAGATTCCGATCATTTCATTCAAAAGCAGCTATTTTGTTAGAAAATACAATATTGCCTATGTTAACATATCGATAGGCTGTGTCCATGGTTATACTGAGCATAAGCAAAAATGTCTTAGTGTATCCGAACGTACAACTAATGCAATGGCTTTCATTAAAAACGTGGAAACATAAAGTAAATATGGAACTTAACTAGTGTAATAATACAGTAAACAGTATAAGAGGGAAATTTCAATATGAATAAGTCTTTTCAATCACTAAGTAATCTAGGTCCATTCAGTGCTGATGCTCTATGCAAGTAAGTAAAATGTGTCAATCAATTATTCGACTCATAGAAAAGAACGAATTGTTGAACAAAGTTTGCTTTCCTCCTTTACAAAGGTAAAATGAATTTTATTTAGATATGATTTCTTTCTTACAAGTACATCCAATAATTTGCCAATGAATCTGTGTTTATTTAAAGCCAATTTGGTTACAAACAAAACCTGATTCCATAAATGCTCATGTAATGTTTTCTTCGCCATTGGGGTACTCCGACAGGGTAAATAAGACACATCTGGATGGTTTTTCTAATATGGTTCGACCCTGGTAATATTTGGGGTTTTTTTCCAGACACTGGTGCCATAACTATTTATAATGATATTTTATATATGTCCATTCAAGATTATATAGAAAGTTATGAGACATACATATGGATTACCGACCTGGTCAGTGCGAGGAAGTACAAGCATGTTAGTTATGAAGGTATTAAATTATAAACTTAGCCATCGTCAACAGTGTAAATATCTTCTGACAACTGGAAATGAGGTTATGACTTTTTTTATTCTAAAATGTGTATAGGAATGGTAAGGCAACTAATATCTCTGTCATATTGTATTACTGGATCTCATAACCCCTTGTATTTGATATTAGGTGCACGCACGTGACACGCTTTCTTTACATCCATTGATTTAGAGATAAGAAGTACCATTGTGAAAATTTTGGGGAATCTTTCTTCCAGAGCAACATGGTTGATATTATGATTAAAAAATGCTGACATTTATCACTTTTTATAATTAGATTTAAGACATATACATCCAAGATTAGATACACGTTTCTCTTTTAAAATGAAATAATTGATTATGTTTCAAATTTTAAATACCAATACTAGCTCAAGATATAATCTATGGCATGACATGACTCTTCACTTTCTTATGATATTTGTTTCACTCTGGAGAAAATGCTTGAACATATGCGACCAAACTTGGAAGTTGTGACAGCTAAAGTAAAGCTAAATTTATTAAAGAGGTCAAACTTTTGTTCTTCAATTTTTATCACTAAGAAAATGTGACCAGGAGAGCTTACGGGATGGCCTGCCATCCAAAGGCAGTCTGTTAGCACAAGTTTTTAAACTACTTGAAAGATTGCCACTAATCTGTATTAATATCTAGTTGACACTAAATGACTACGGTGGTGCTCGGCTGTCATGAAATGGACGGTCACATCAACTTGGGATTTTCATTTAAAAAAAAAAACCACTGATGGCGTCTAGTTGACCTTAATGACGGCGGTGCCACATGGCTGTCTTGAATGGATGGTCATTTCATTTTGAAAAAGTCACTGATGACATCTAGTTAACCTTAAATGACCACAGTACTACTCGGCTATCTTGAATGGAAGGTCACATCAACCTGGGATTTTCATTTTAAAAAAAGACATTGATGACATCTAGGTAACCTTAAATGACCACGGTGCTAGTCGGCTATCTTGAATGGATGGTCACATCAACTTAGGATTTACATGTTTAAAAAGACACTGATGTCGTCTAGTTGACCCGAAATGACCACGGTGCTACCTGGCTGTCTTGAATGGTTGGTCACATCAACTTAGGATTTCATTTTAAAAAAGAAACTGATGACATCCAGTTGGCCCTAAATGACCATGTTATTACTCGTCTATCTTGAATGGATGGTCACATCAACTTGGGATTTCCATTTTTATAAAGACACTGATGACATCTAGTTGGTTCTACAAGAAAATGGTGCCAATATCATTCCAATATCGCCGCCATGGCAGCAATCTCACAAATGTTGTTATCGCAGCTCAGCCTGAATGTATGGCCTTCTGATGATGTCTGTTTGTTGCTAAATGAAACTGACATTGCATATGGTCACCATAGTACCATCTTAAACATAATGTTATTGTTACTCCTCTTGAATGAAAGTCATACCAACATGAGGATTTCGCCAGAAGACTTCTTATGATATATAGTCGGTCTTAAATACTAATTGTACCAATATGATTGTGTCGTAAAATTTATAGTCATTGGTCATTAATAAAACGTTTGCGCAAAAATGGCGAAATCTGATTTATTACTTATCCCCGTTTGCACTTAATATTCAAATAATAATCTTCATTTTGTTTCTTATGCTGTTATTAACAGCAGTATTTACTGCTATGTTGGTGATTTTAATGTTTGAAAACCGTAATACTAAGGAAACGACTTCTCTAAGTATACCATAATTGCATACTCTTTTAACCTTTATGCTCTTCCTTGTAAAATAAATATGCAAGTTCAGGTGAGCTAAGTCTGAAACATAGCTATAACTAGCAACCTTCGAGTCCCTTATCAGAATGAATTCAAGTTTGTATATTATTATATTATTGAGGTAAAAATTTATTGAAGATTTCAATGTGGTTTCAGACTGCAAAGAAGTCATATATACAAGAACAGATGTAGGCCCAATTGTAGGGGCAGGAATCGGAGGAGTTGTCTTTGGAGCGGCAGCTACTGTCATGACATTATTTATCAGACGTACATGTAAGCATATAAATTATGGAATTATCTTTTGAAACAGCTTTCGGTGTATTATATTTCAAAGAGGCATTTAACAATATAATTTCAACTGTAAACTTAAATGAATCAAATATTAGCATGTAGTTGGAATAATTAAACAGTTACATATTTCTGTGATGCAAATGTTTAATTAATTATATGTTTGTTAAATCAATTGTATTATCAGGTTTTGGTTTAACATATAAGGTCAGACAGAGGTTGTGTAAATGAGTAGTTATGTTAGAGTACGTTGCTTTTCAGTCTGTTACAGTTATTATAAAGTCACCATATAACACTGATGCCTGCATTTTGGATACCGTACAATAGTCAGAGTATTTGCGGAAACTCGTGCAATATGGGCACTTAGTTAATATTAAGCCCTAGGAAAAGTGCATTCAATAGTATTTGCTAAGGATCTAAATTGGTGTCACCAAGTTCCGTATCCTTCTTTTTGAACATTGCTAATGCTAGAAAGTACATTATTTAACTGACCAACTTCTTCTCTGTTTGTGTTAATACAGTCGAACTTTCCTTTTCAGGCTTTTCCAAGAAAACAAACTCACAAGTGTATGTAACTATTACAGTCATACTGTATGAATTCAAAGCGTATGCAACTATTACAGTCATACTGTATGCGTTTAAGGCGCATGTAATTATTTCAGTCATTCTGCATACAGTCATACTCTATTCATTTAATGTACTTGGACAATATGTCATTCTGTACAATACAAGGTACATCAGATTTGTGCGATGATAGAAGAGGATACACCACGTTTTCACCAAGAGAGGACCGCTCCGGTGGCCTAGTGGTAGAGCTTCCGCCTCGGATGCGGGAGATCGTGGGTTTGAACCCAGGCCGAGTCATACCAAAGACTTATAAATATGGTACTAACAACTGTCTCGCTTGGCGCTCAGAATTAAGAGGTTAGTATTAGGACTGGTCGGCCTGGTGACAAGATAATGTGACTGGGTGGGACACCATGCTACATGTCTGCGGCATGATGCCCTAGTATTAAATTTACATCACTATAAACTGTCACACTACAGACATCGTAGCGATATGAGTGAAAAATTGTTAAAGCTACGTTAAAAATCTATATCACACAAATAACACATTCACCAACAAAGAATGTAGTTCCTACAATGTATTTAGTATACAATTCACAGACATAATAATATGAAAAATGAAACAAAGCTACTTCAGTGAAATGCAGAATCAATCTTTCCTCATTTCCAAGCTAACATGTCTTTTCAAAATCCATCGCTAAGGCAACTAAACACCAGAAAACTACAGTAAGCACACACACGGTTGCAAGAAATTAAAGCTTAGTACGACTTGAATTTTTAAAGCTAATAAAGCTTTATACACACGTTATACTACTGATAGAACTGAGATGACCAACGATTAAGCAGAAACGGGTTTTGCTGTTAACAAACCATCTTGCAGTTTGTTGCTTCGGAAGCACGACGTTGAAATACCAAGTATGATAAACACGAAATCGTATGTAAATGTGTTCCTACGATGAACGATAGGCACAAATGTACGATAGTCTTAAGTTGTAATATTCCAATAGATTGACTCTGTTTGTGTTACTCTTTTTTTCTCGTTCTTTATCTGTATTTATTCTTGCTATTCTCCTCTCTTCTGGTCTCTTGAAAAATAATGTTTGAATATAGGTAAACTGCGGTCCGTAGGAACCCGGATATAACAAAAATTATCGTCAGTCTTGAGAGAAATCTTCAAACTCTGAAAGTGTAACTTAATTTAAAGCAAGTAATTTTGAAGTTCTCTAGAGGCTTCTTATAAACGCGTTGTATTCTATTTTAAGATGATATGTGTACTTATTAACCTTAACAATAAACTTGACATAAAGACCGTAATAATTTGCATATTTTAAATTGATTTTTCTCATTTTATTAAAATATTAACCAAAGCTGATTCAAATTAAAATTAGATCACTTTATTTAGGTTATCTGTATTTAATGGCAGTGGATCTTATAATACGAGACATTAAGTTCGGCGTGCGTCATACGTCGTCGAACCAAATTTTTTATTTTCCTACTTTATCTCTGAATGATTGGACGGATTTCAACCAAATTTTTAGAGCGAGTATTTTATGGTGATCATTTAGACTGCCTCCCAATAATTAAATATGGTCACAGTTTTACACACAGCGGAACAAAACCAAACCGAAACAGGAACAACTTCACATAACTGCCTAGACATTCGGACCAGAATCGTCCTTTCAGAAAGGTTTCAAGAATCAAAATGTTAATGCATTTGTGTGTTAAATGTCTAAAGAAGAACGATTCCATGTACTTGAATTGATATCATATCTAGATGATCTCGCTAGCATACTTATTTTAAATGGAATTTATTAAAATAGATTTATTATTTCCACAACTTACCAGCTCTGGGGAGCATAATATTGAAATACTTCAATCATTTATGCGAATGTCATCTTAAAAGAGCAAAAATGAAAGATTCAGCCTATAACATGAACAAGAAAAAGGAAGATTTGATGAAATTAAATCGCTCTTGAGGGTAATAAGGCGACTTTAAAGTAAGTGCAGATGCCTTTAACGTTATACAGGAGCTTATTTGACCACCTGACGTCAATTCTGACGTCACGAGGTGCTAAAAACGTTTGAGATGCGAGACATATATGATATGGGTTTATCTGCCTAAACAACAGTCATATGATAAAACTTATTTTTCCGTACAGAGAGAGAAGTCACGATGCTTACACTAAAACAGAAGATTCTTATTATAATATACCTGTTGCTGAATCGCCTTCAGAAATGAAAGGTGAGTATTTTTCACTCATGCAAACATAACACTTGTTTTATTAAGCTTTGAGATGTTCATCTGTACAACAATCATATGGATAAATTTGTCATATATTGGGAAGTGTTTATTTTAATCAATAGATAATTACCAATACATTTCATCTCATTAATGAAGTTCAGTGTATTTACTTTTGAAAATACTAAATGAAAATGTATTTAATTGTTTCATTTCGCTATTAATAGGATAACGAATATGGCATACGTGTTAATTGATGGCATGTGTTGCACTTGCATTTAACGAAGACCATTTCTCTCTTTCAGAAATGGCAACACAGGAATCAATGTCGTCTAAAAGGTATTTTTAGGTTTCATTTCTGATGTAGGTACTTTACTTCACAGCCCTCCTCCTTTTTTATTCGATGATAGGCATAAACTCAAAAGTATGAATCCTATATCTCCCCAAGTATTCGTAATATCGGAGACTGCATTTCGCATGTGCGCGTACAAAATTTCAGAAACGTCGTCGAGTTGTATAAAAAAATTTGCATGGCAATTTTCCTCGAAATTTTAAACCTAGATTCGGATGTAATTGATAAGGAAAAACAATTCATATAACCAGTTACAACTTTAAAACTACCACCGAATTACTGGAGTTGGTGTCATAATATTTGACGAATCTTTGTTAACAACTTGTCAGGTCTCGTGATAAAGCAGTCTCGATGGGAAAATGTTTCTACGCGAATTGGGTTGCAACACATTAATGATGGATTATTGCGATGTTATTTAAAGATATGATTTAGTTAATTATGTTAATAATACTTGCGTCAATGTGACATCAGGGATACTGTTCCTTTAGTAACTCAATAATCCGGCAATCAATAGCTTAATGTTTAAATTATCAGCACACCGTCAAAAAAAAAAAAAAAAAAAAAAAAAAAAAAAGAACTTTAGCGCAATAGCTTTTAAATTTGTCTTTTAATAACCCGTGTTATATCTTCTCTGCACGTTTGTTTTATTCCAACATACAGCTTGCAAGAAAATTACTCTCGACTTTCAAAATCGGGCAACAATGAAAACGAATATGACAAGGTCCAGTACATTGAAAAGTAAGTACAATCGAGAGATGCTTTACATCAATATCTCTAATAGTCATATTGATGCATATTTTTTCAAAATAATTCTTAATGATAGGACATTATAGCTATGGCCAGTAATTGACATCATCTAGTGTAACTTAACCGACGTTGTTTTGATTCCATTTCGTCCTTCTCACCGTCTTATTTTACGAAAATACAAAAACACATAAATGCCAACAAGCAACATGATTCTTCTGCACAAAATGTCTCTACCTCCTTTTAGTTTTTGTGACATTAAGTCATTACTGTTGCAAGAAGATAGAACCTTCAAATCCCTGATAGTTTTACCAATAATTTTATTTGCATCTTCTGACATAATATCATAAACGGAAAATTTATATATTTTCTATA
This sequence comes from Megalonaias nervosa, assembly GCA_016617855.1. NCBI lineage: Eukaryota > Metazoa > Mollusca > Bivalvia > Unionida > Unionidae > Megalonaias > Megalonaias nervosa. Next base: position 232 of record JAECUM010036751.1, on the reverse strand, counting down.
CCATATAAAACTGAAAAATCTGTACTGAAATTGAATTTTTTCTGTAAATCAACTACGTTTTATTCTTCAGCTGACATCGATACATGCTGGTAAAAATGCTACTTTGGAAAGCATTGGAGACAGTGGTACTAATGCTAGATTTAGTACAACATATAAGAATGCGCCAAAAGGATTATTCATTTTACACAGCAAGCAGTTTGATAGACTCAAGTTTACTTCGGATATTGGAAAC
>JAECUM010036750.1:0-10251 GCA_016617855.1 Megalonaias nervosa | reverse complement strand
TTGTGCCCCGTTCTCTATTTATGACTTGTTTTCAATTGATAATACTGTTTTAGGAGAGAGCTGGATCATTAAATATGCAAAAATAGGTATCCGCGAATAGATATCTTTAGAAAATTCGATAAAGGAATAGTCACATCTATTTAACATAAAGTCGCTGCGAAATGGTTAGAGCAGCAGAAGGGGTAAACGGACCACCGTTTTAAATGGGGGGACGTCGTTATCATTACCGAGTGTAAAACAACCAACATTTTAAAAGCCTTGCGTTGTATCCTAGAGATACAAACCAGATGGATATAATGTGTAAATCAACAACAAATGTAGCTCTGTCGGTAATTAAGAACTCTGCCTTTAAGCCTGCGCTGATGGTGCTAACAACAACATTTTGGCCTATGATTTGGGCTTTTCAAGGCAAGGGGGAGATGACTTTGAAGCTCTCACCACGCCGCCCGCAAAGAAGTAAGGGCCACGTAGACTTGTGAGAGGAGAGAACTGCAAAGAAGGTAACAGCTATCGTGATCACAAGCAACCGTTGGTATCACTAGCGGCCGTCAGCATAAACGACCGATACAATAAGTGCTATTCCAGAATTTGAAATCTTACTCCAAATAGATGAATGCCTAATTTGGATTGGCTGAAATATGTTTGATTAAGATTTGGAGTCGAACAAAACTTAATGATCGAAAGACTTGGAGATAAATATTTTGAGAGTTTTTCTTCCTAGTATTTCTATCCCCTGAAAATCAGAATGCAAATCATATTTTGACCCAAATATTGTGACATGCCTTAAAAATACAATTTAGATGAACGTATGCCAGTCGATTTTGCAAATAATACTATCATCATATTCTACTCAAATTAAGAACAGCCTACTTCAATTTATACCCCAAAGATAAGTTAACATTATCAAGCCTTAAATAAGATGACAAAATGTATGGAACGATCAAACGTTCGGTCGAAAGACAGAAACAGCTGTTAGTTCCATGGAAATGAAAAGGATGTACGAAGTTGTGTGTACTGATGTTTCTGAGGATATATCTATGCACAGGAACGCATTACAGATATAATTTACAGCAAGTCAGGATAGAAATTGTTCGAAGAAAACTTAACAATACTCTGAGTAACCAAGAAAAAATACGTTTGATATGCATCCTTTTATTCTAAACTTTAAAATTCTTTTATGTATTTTTGTTTTCATCACAAAAAAGCTTCTGGTAATGAATGCAAATGGAAAGTCTGAAAAACAAACGCTTTTGATGTATAGATTTCCTGGAACTAATAGAGCAAACAGCGAGCAAAGATTGACTCACGTTATGTCGTTATGTTCTAATCAGAGTAGGTTGAATGCATGTACAGTGTTATTCAACTAGCTACTTATAGTTTTATATGAACTTCGATGTGGTATTTCTTGTTATATATGAACTTCGATGTGGTGTTTATTGTTATATATGAACTTCGGAGTGGTGTTTATTGTTATATATGAAATTCGAGGTGGTGTTTAATGTCATATATGAATTTCGAGGTGGCATTTATTGTTAGGCACATAGAAGCGTGGGCCAGAAAAGAAAGGACAGAAGATTTTCAAAAGGACATAAAATGTAGGCTATCTGTGGGGAACCTAATCCTTACACAGATCTTATTAACTGTTGAGGAATATATTCAGTGTGATAATTGTTTGCAAACATCAATTCATTCTAATCCAATGGCTTTTCTTAGCTCACTGATAAAGATCTAAAGACCGAATATGTGTGCTGCTGTTAATATATTAATACATTGTAAATTTCCAGGATCCAAGCACTCTCGACTAACGTTGCCAAGTGGAACAGGGAATTATTAACCAATATCATCCTATTCGTTTAGAAATTAGATTTACGCGTAATACCAAAAGGCTGTGAACAAAGATAAAGATCGAATATCAAAATGCTTAGTAATGTTTTATTCTGGACAGAATCTAAAATGTATCGCACCAGGCAGAATGGGCGACTAAGTCGTGTCTCCCTTTTAATGTTTCAAAATATTCGTATTATATTCCGTTTGTCATCACATCCTACCACAGAAACCGACTGAATATACAGATATTAACACAAATGTAACACAAACATACTTTCCTCCAGAATAGTAGGGATAGCTGACTGATTTTTTTTTTCTTACAAATGGCACTAATATATGACGCGCATGAACTACAAATTAAAGTTGAAATATATTATAAAAAGGTCCTATATTCTGCTTGTCACAAAAGTTAAGTGACACATGAAATCGTTTTGAAAAGCAGAAACAAAAATGAAATAAAAACAAAAATAAAAATAATCAAAATTGATTGTTGCAATTAACGTAAGCCGTACTGGTACTAAATTTTAGCAACATTTCACACGATTTCACATAAAATCTGAAGACAGCTCAACTTGCAACATATGACTAACAGGTCGTATTAAATGAATCCATGCGGCCATCTCCCGGTAATTATGTTTCAAGAAGATTAAGTGCTCACGGTTTCAGAATGACCTAAATTAAATATATTATCTACATTACTGCATGTGTTACATTAGTTCTCTCTCACGTGTTTCTCTACAATCCCGTCTAAATCAATAATTGCACAGGATATTTCTGGTCGTAAATTATTAAAATAAACTTTAACATTTCCGACAATGTGTTTCGTGAGCATGTGGCTGTTATTAATGTATCCTTTGTATAAGCTGATAACGTACAGATGTATTAAACCGGGCATCAGTGGCACAAACGACTCCACGAGAGACAAAACAAAAAGAACATAAGGAAGCATATCTTTCGTTTGGAAATAAAACTATCTTGTCATGTTAAATACATTGACAAATTATGTGAGTTTGTATGTTACAGGACTACAACGTATGAATGAACCAGATTTGTATCGCACATCTAATTAAAGGTGATTATTATAAATTTGTTTGTATCAAAGTACACACACACACACACACACACACACACACACACACACACACACACATATATATATATATATATATATATATATATATATATATATATCAGCACATATTACAAGGCAGAATGATTTTGTTTTTAGATCTATCAACATCAAACTCTTTATCAGGCTATTATTTCCTTCAAATATCAAATTTAGGTAATATACGAGAAAGACGAGCGGTATCTGAGTTGACGATATCTTTTCAGAGTGTCAAGTTTATTGTTGTCAACCTCCTTAACAACTGTCATCAGTTTTGATTCTCCGGCCTTCACTTGCATAAAACTGTGCATGCGCAGAAATGTTTCGCTGCTATTTGACATACTCTAATAAGCATCTGTGTAACTTTGATTTGGCAAAGTATTTAACTAAAGTAAGCTCATTGGCAATTTGGACATTCAATGTACATCTATAGATTACACACTATATACTGTGAAGATCACGTTTGTGTCTGCACCTTTTCATTTTTCTAAACTATAAATAGAGTTCACTTTGAATTTCTCAAGCGAAAATTCAATTAATTACTGCAAGCTTATTGCGTAAATGGTCAGCTTCGTACTGGTTTACATATTAGCCGCAAAGAGTTCACTTTTCCGTTTCTTGCACGAAGAAGTATTGTCTTGGTAAATTATGGGCCAATGGGCAGACATGTGAGTGAATTTAGACCTTGTTTCAATGTTTGTGCTAAGTGATGTACATCACTCCATTTCTATGACAAAGTTTATTCAGTCAACTCCAACTGAACATACCGCTTCCGCTGCCGAGTCAGTTCTGTTATCTTCACCTTGTCAAAAAGAGTAGACAGTTTTGCTAATCAAAGCATATATTCCTATATTTGTTTAGTAAACCGATATATCAGTAAATCGGTGCGATCCGATAATTTTAAGATATTTAGAGAAAGAGAGCGATAGGGAGTAAGAGAGCATTTATCATCCCAAACTAATTTCGTCCTGATAGTAAACTTTACTAACTTTATTATTAATGGTCAAACGATTTGATGGCCTAATACATATGGGTCCATAGAGAAGCATATATATATATATATATATATATATATATATATATATATATATATATATATATATATATATATATATATATTACTTATTAATATGTCCTATACATGGAGAAAATTCATTGATATGTGAGACTCGGAAACTCGGAAACTCAACAGTTTGTGTCTTAGAGAGCTGCTACATCTCGAGGTGATAAAACAAGCAATGTTAGGATTCAGTTAATTTAATAATAAAATCAAAATAAAATCATGATATACAAATGTAAATGATACAAATACATACAGACGATAAACACACATAAATTCACGAGGGCAGATTGGTAGCCCAACATTATTAAGTCCGAAATCACATCATTTTCTTGTTTACAAAGAAAGTCATTTAAAATCGCATATACCAGCAGCAGTATAGTGTAACATAATGTTAAATAATTGTTTTGAAACTTTGCGCGTATTTTCCAGTGACAAGTCAAGCCCAAATTACACCTACTGTACCGGCCGGCCGGATGTCAATAATTGATATGTGATACAACTTTCTTTCTTTTGACATGGACAAACATCGAGCTCAGTACCGAGGAGAAAATGTTCAACTTAAATAATTTATAAATGCTGTGGTTTGATTTTAGTACCCAATCCATGAACATGTGCTGAGTTTTAGTACCCAATCAAGGAACATGTGCTGAGTTTTAGTACCCAGTCCAGGAACATGTGCTGAGTTTTAGTACCCAATCCAGGAACATGTGCTGAGTTTTAGTACCCAATCCATGAACATGTGCTGAGTTTTAGTACCCAATCCAGAAACATGTGCTGAGTTTTAGTACCCAATCCAGGAACATGTGCTGAGCAGAGCTTAAGTTCAGTAATACTTATAAGATAATTTCGTTTGTGTTATGCACTGAGGCAATTGTGTGATTATTCATCACAGAAACGGCTCGGTTACACCCGTCTCTAGGGTTGCATGAAAATTAAAGCCTATTTGTAAATGTGAAGGAATCTTGAAATATTTTGCATAAATTATAAATGTTTTTCAACTATCAGTCTGTTTGTAAATTAGTCAATGATTTGTTCCTCAAGAAAATTAGAAAAGTTCATTATCTGTGCGTGTCATTGTCTAACGGGAAATAAATGGTATGACATAATCCAAAATGTCGTCTGCTAGAATTACGAGGATTGCATATTTAAATGCAGCATGTCATACGCTTGATACAATTACTGTAACTGTGGCTCTTGACTGGTAGGGTGTTTGCAATCGCAAGTTGGAGTTATACTATCGACGTAGTGTTGAAAAGAATATTTGGCAAGAATGTATGCCAAGTATGTTTGGCAAGTAATGTTTGGCATATAATGTTTGGCAAGTAATGTTTGGCAAGTAAGTAATATTTGGCATATAATACTTGACAAGTATTGTTTGGCATGTAATGTTTGGCAAGTAATGTTTTGTAAATAATGTCTGGCAAGTAATATTTGGCAAGAATGTTTGGCAAGTAATGTTTGGCAAGAATGTTTGGCAAATAATGTTTGGCATGTAATGTTTGGCAAGTAACATTTGGCATGTAATGTTTGGCAATTAATGTTTGGCAAGTAATGTTTGGCAAGAATGTTTGGCATGTAACGTTTGGCATGTATTGTTTGGCGAGTAATGTTTGGCATGTAATGTTTGGCAAGTAATGTAATGTTTTGGCATGTAATGTGTGGCGAGTAATGTTTGGCGTGTAATGTTTGGCAACTATTGTTTGGAAAGTAATGTAATGTTTTGGCATGTAATGTGTGGCGAGTAATGTTTGGCGTGTAATGTTTGGCAACTATTGTTTGGCAAGTAATGTAATGTTTTGGCATGTAATGTGTGGCGAGTAATGTTTGGCATGTAATGTTTGGCTAGTATTGTTTGGCAAGTAATGCAATGTTTTGGCATGCAATGTTTGGCGAGTAATGTTTGGCATGTAATGTTTGGCAAGTAATGTTTGGCAAGTAAGGTTTGGCAAATAATGTTGGCAAAAATGTTTGGCAGGTAATGTTTAGCATGTAATGTTTGGCAAGTAATGTTTGGCAAGAATGTTTGGCAAGTAAGGTTCGGCATGTAATGTTTGGCATGTAATGTTTGGCATATAATATTTGGCAAGTATAGTTTGGCAAGTAATGAAATGTTTGGCAAGTAATGTTTGGCGAGTAATGTTTGGCAAATAATGTTTGGCAAGAATGTTTGGCAAGTAATGTTTGTCAAGAATGTTTGGCAAGTAATGTTTGGCATGTAATGTTTGGCAAGTATCACAGCTTATTGCGATCCTCATCTAATTATTTTACTATAATACATTTATCACATTAAATGTTTACATTTTGACTTATGAGGCCTGGATAAAATATCAGTAGTTTCCAAAGTGAATATTAGTACTCTAGTGATTCACATAAAGAGTACGTAAAACCTACCGAGTCCAAGCGGAAAACAGTCTTTCACGACTTCATTGTGTATTTAGTACGCCTTTGCTTATAGATTTTGTTATAACAGTAAAAAGTTAATCAATTATGAACTTAAAATGAAAACATGCTGATCTTATGACAACTAGTAAATCCCCTTCACTATTTGAAATCACCTTAATTAATAGCTGAACTGAAATTTGGCAACAAGAGTCCCTCTGTAAATTCAAGAAACATTTTAGTATTAAATTCTTGCTAACTACGGAGTATTAGAAATATCTAGGACATGCCTGAATCTTACAACTCTATGGTTGTAAACTAAGTAACAGGAAAGAAGGAAACTCAGCAAGTTTAGTACAGTTAAACATATAATTTATTTCCCTAAAACACAATGTGAAAATTTAGAAAAGACTTACAGTATTTTGGATTAAATCCCAGATAGTTCTAAAAGTTTTATCACAAGTCCAAAAGCATAGTGTATTCTGAATGAAGTCCATTAGTGATCAGAATGAATCCCAAATGTTAAGGTTCCAGAATCTTGGAATAGTGCTGATGTGCAGTATTTATGTATCGCAATAAGATATTCCAAAATGTCCTCAAAATTAATTCAATAATCCAGAAAGAGTGATTTAGTCATAACGTTCAAGTGCTCTTGTAATTCCAATGACTAGCTTAAATAAATAATTCCTCTCAAATATAAACTGAAACACAATTAAGATTAATTTTTCTAACAGAACTATGAATAGGTTCATTCTCCCTTCAAAGTAAAAAAATTATATAAACTTCCAAAGTTAAATGGTAAAATAAACGCATTTACCTTCAAGTGATAATTATCTTAATATATAATCAAAATCATACAAATACTAGCCTTGTAATATGTTGATTACTAGAAAAAGTATTAGTTAGGTAGGCCAAACTGTTCCCGTCAATTATGGACAAAGGTCAATCAATCAAAACAATTAAATATATACAACCTATAATCATGAACAAATGCCAAATCACAATACAAGCTAAATGTACATAACACTGAGAAACACCAGTATACCAAATCTGGTAACACAAATAACCGTTACATGTTTGTATTATATGTTCACAGCACTGCAGTATGAAATCCTTTTTATCATAGATTTTGTCCATGGAATTAATATTATGAATAGAAGATCAATGAAATTGTTTATGGTATTGTTAAGATGTATCCAACGTGATCTGTTTTCCTAAATCTGTAATTGCTAGTATTGGTGGAAAAAATAGAGCTTATGAACTGGAGCTGTTCAAGATATTCTTCAGAAATATTTCACAGCAGGTAGAATATGAGAATCTGGATGGTTTTAAATTTACAAATATAGCACATATCCTTTCACCAATGTGCAATAATTAGAGTAGTGGTGACTGGGTGCTTAAGAGTTTCGGGACCGATCCGGGTTCGAGACGTTTACCCTGCACCCAATGATTTCACCCATGCGCAAATACGGGTCCGGTACATGCGACAGCCCCCCCCCCCTCCCCCACTGTACCGTGTCAGCCCCATTGCAGTGTTGATCAGCTGTGGAGCTCCAAGAAAGAGCATCTCAAGCTTGTCACATGCTACGGCGGACGCATTAATTTGAAATTTGCTTGCTTTGCATGCCTATAATTGTCAGCGAAAGACAGAAATGTTTCAGATTAAGGTCCACAACCATCGGCGATATGAAAACGGCTCAGTTTATTGTTGCTGGACGTGATAATGCAATAATTTTAGACATCATTCCAAAACCAGATACCAGGTAAGATAATGTTCGATAAAGTGTGTGCGACCATTTATGTGGTCTTTAACATTGATAAACGAGACATGTACACCATAATCTTTAGAAAAGCAAATTACAGAAAGAGTTGATGCACTTGAAAAGTAGGCGATGGATGGCAACTTTAAGTGGATTCCTTTACATATTGGCAAAATAGGTAGGAGTGCACCACACATTATCTCTCCAGCGCTGTTAAGTTTTTGTATGACTTCTTTATTGACAAGGACAATCGTTAGGCCATTGCCTAATCTACTAGCTGTTGCTCTGAACATTCCATCTTTGAATTACACTCGTTGAATTGTAATTTACTCTATCAGATGAGGAAATGGACAAGCTTGGGTTCAGTTTCACAAGAAATATGAAAATCAAATCTGGCGATAAACTATCAGTGTTGATTATAATAAGAAGGCATGCATAATTCTTTGAGAGGTTCTTTACTTTGAAACAAGCTCTGAGATTTCTAGGTTGTCGTTGGTACTTAATGTGCTCATTTGAGGGCACAGATTTAAACTGTCGTAATCAACACTGATTAGCAAAAAATGTGCAACAACTTAAGACAGCAGCATGCCTACAAATCTAGCAAAATCAACAAGAACAATCCTAACTGATGCAGGTATTGAATTTCCCAGGTAATGGTGCTTTGCACTTTCAAACAAAAGATCATATCGTTCTTTAGCCCGCATGTATCATATTGTTTTATCAAAGTGGCCCAAAAGTTGCTGTATGATTTTAGTTTCAAATACGTGTCCAGAGCTCACTGAATCATTGACCGTGTTAGAGACTGCGCGGGAGTGCGCGCGATGAAAACTCGTGGAGAAATATAACAAAAGACAATTCCTTCTTTGTAATTGTTCAAGAACATTTCAAATTACTACCTACCCAGGAACCACCCAAACTTAGAAAAGGAACCTGTGGACTTAAACGCAAGAAAAACAAGCCCTGTATGAAAACTAGCACTTCGCAAGCAAGATCTATATCGGCGGGATCCAACTGTTCAACTATGTATCAGTAGACGAGCAAAAAGTGGATAAACGCATGGATACAGTTGGCTAAATCTCCAAACACGGCGAATTGGGGTTCTCCAGATGAATAACTCGCTCATGTTTTCGTCGCACAGCAGTGCAGCAAAGAATGTTGTTGGACTTCTCACAAGCGTGTACGAGATCTCATCGATGAATGATGAGTCCTGACGGATAATTATGTTGGTGGCCGGCAAAGGCTCTGAACGTTTTGTACGCGTACGCTACGCGGTTAATGTCACAGAGTCGTCGCTGTGAACGATATCTACTGGCCCAAAAATATCAGTGAGATTTCCCAAAACAAATGATTTCTGCGTTTCGATCTATTCGAGATCGAAGATGACTATTGACGACTCGAGAACCCAAGGTTCGACCAAATGCGGTGACGCTTCCATAAAAAGTTTAGTTTCTATTAACGGCAACAAAGGTGGTTAGAAAATAAGCATCACTGAAGCTGCCAAATGATGTCTGGTTGAGTTAACGCAAGCCACCACCGACTCGATAACTCCGTATGTGGCAATGGGAAGTGGAGTGCGATTGCGGACAGGCCTTGATAAGAATGGCGAAGCCACCAAAGCAATGTCACAAAATGGAATTAGACGAAGTCGATAAAGTATAATTTGAAGAAATATCCGATACAACGTCAGCGCCGGTTATCTCATCGACATAAAGGAAATCGAAGCCTCTTTGGACTATGTTGACATTGCCATAACGATTATCGGACTCGCCCGTTACAGCGACGATTAAGCAACGTACGCTGGCCAGACTGTGATGTTTTGCAAGGATACAGCCGAACATGCAGATCGTAACAAGTATCCATGTAGTCAAACCTCAAAATTTGCATATATGTGCAAAGAACCTCGGAAATACATAAACTCCGTGTATGGAATATATTTTGAATCAACTTTCTACTTTCGTGTATAAAAATTGTATTTCTGTTTTTATTTTATTTTCATATTTACTAATTTAAAGCATGTCAATCTGTCTCCGAATTTTCATTCAAGAACATTCATTGACGTTAGAACTTTTGTAATTTTTTCAATGCAACTGTAGCTCTTTAAAAAGGGAGGTTTT
>JAECUM010036749.1:0-18368 GCA_016617855.1 Megalonaias nervosa | reverse complement strand
AAAATCCGATATATATATATATATATATATATATATATAGTATATATATATATATATATATATATATATATATATATATATATATATATATGACATTATGGTCTAAAACAAAGACACATAAAGAAGTAATACCAACAAGTTTTGTCAAACATTATAAATAATTAAATAATTTCATGCTCTTGGCTTAAGAAGAACTTACAGTATTGCTGATTAAATCTAAAATAATCCTAAAAGTTATATTACAAGTTCAAAAGAATAAAGTTTTGTGAATGAAGTCCTGGTCTTGAATGTGCTGATGTACCAATAGCCTTGAATGTGCTGAAGTGCCAACAGACTTGATGTATCATAATGGCATTGTCCAGAACTCCTTTGAATGAATTCACAATAATCCCAAACTCGTACTTGGTCCAAACAGTCATATGAGTACTTGTAATTCCAATAAATAATTTAATAAATGATTCTTCTCAAATTATATCACAATACAACGTCAAATACTTCTGAAGACTGAAAATAGAATAAGGACTTTAATAAAAATAGGAATCGAATAAATGTTCATTACTCTCCTTCTATACATCTACACGACTCTATGTCGCAATTCATTACTACATGACATGTATCGGAAAACATCCCTAAGTAACACATTTCACATTACATCGCCTCCTGACATATGTCGCAACACTTCAGCCGTCCAATCGGAAAATTACTTCAAACAGTACACATGCTCCTTTTCTAGAACACAAAATCCAAATAAACAACCTATTTATAATTCATTATCTTAAAACTGAATTAACACCCAGTTACAAAAAAATAGTTATGCAATATCTTGCTTTTAAATGATCATTTCAATCAAACAGTCGTGGACAAAAATTAAACACACAATATTTTCTTACAAAATAAAAAACATGCATGAAATCCACTACTCAGCTGAATCTCAAATGCGGTACATCCGGGCTGCAAAACCAATTACAAATGACTAAACACTTTTGTGAAGATATTAAGGTTAGCTTTAACGACATTTCATGGTACAGTTAGAGACAAAACATCAGATTTGTTGCTTAATTGAGTAAAATAATCCAAAGATATAAAGGGTCTCCTGGTGACCGAGTGGTCTAATGCCACTGGTGGTCGAGAGGTCTAAGGTCACTGGTGACCGACTGGTATAAGATCCCTGGTGGCCGAGTGGTCTAAGATCCCTGGTGACCGAGTGGTCTAATGCCACTGGTGGCCGAGAGGTCTAAGGCCCCTGGTGGCCGAGTGGTCTAAGATCCCTGGTGGCCGAGTGGTCTAAGATCCCTGGTGGCCGAGTGGTATAAGGCCCCTGGTGGCCGAGTGGTCTAAGGCCTTCTCCTTTACAGATTACTCACATCTCTCCTGGGTCCGCGTCAGGTATAAACTTTGCTCGACCAATATGGGTATGTGAGAACGCTTGCCAGTAGCATTCTGTGGGTTGGTGGTTATTCTTGGGTTCTTCCTGTACCTAAGATACTGCCCGCCATGTGTAGCTTATTATGTGTTGAAAAATGCGTTAGGCTCGATAAAACCGAACATTGACATATAAAGGAAGAAAATAAATATAAAGCAAAACGTTTATTTATATAGGAAGCCAATCGTTTGCATTTGGTGGGGGCTCGATGTCATGGATCACAAATGTTACGTCATTTATGTCAGTTATGTACAATTTCATTTTCAAATAAAAGAAAAGATCGTAATAAATCGAACCTAACAAATACCGATTATTGTAATAAATACTTATTCTCTTTATATACTCTACCCAAACAAAGCTGCTTTGAGTAGAAATTTTGATTGTTTACTGTTCACGTATTGAGGGGTGCTGGAATGTGCACTAAGATTGTTTCTGTCAATCATCAAATATGACGAAACACTTTTATTATGCGTTGCTGTGGCTCGGAATATATACACAAGTCCCAAATACTGTCCTTTATTCGAATATATACACAAGTCCCAAATACTGTCCTTAATTTCAATATACACAAGTCCCCAATACTGTCCTTTATTGGTACAAAGTTTTAATACAATGATTTATCCGTTGAATTAGATAGACCATGAAAATGCAGTATGCACAAGGAATAACGGTATTTTGCTATTGTCTTTACCAATTGAAACAAGACCTCATCACAATGTTTCTCGTGTTAAATGAATTGATTCGTCTGACTTAAAAGGCGTAGTCGATTTCGCTTGTATTATAAACTTAACTTCTTACTCGATGTATTGACAACTACAACGATTATGGGTACACAAGGGTGGGCTATGATTTGAGATGTACTCGAGTTTCCAAACACTTAAATTGCCTCTTAGCGGCTAAATAGCATTATAAAACGCCCTTAAATAAATACCATTTCAATGGCCTCCCGTATATTTTTAGATAAAACTACTGAGACAGAATCAGGCGATCTATTGTTCAAAAGAAATCAATGGATATAACGAGATTTTTGAAACAGTAAATACATCAAAATTGATAGGGAGTGCTTAAGTTTGTAGCGGAATGTACATAAAGCGACGCATCTTTATGATTAAATGGAATATGTCGTCCATTACTGCTGACCCCAGTTCTTCAAAGGTTATCGTTTGCGCTGACAAAAGAGAGTAGTTTTTTGTAACCTGCTCCACTTAGATAAATTGCATAATTTATCGTTTTGATTGTGAACGATGGTAAAGTTCAAAGCTTGGGGTATACTCGCTAGCTTCCACTCCACAGACAGAAATGAGGAAAGTAGTGCAGATGTGAGGCGCAAGGAGGTTGACCTGACAAAGGATTGTAAAGGAGCAAGCTACGTAACTATTGTTCAACGCAGAACAACAACCAATGAGAAAACTAACATCTCAGTAAAAACTTCAATTAATAACGTGAGAGCGCTTCAACTTCCGGTAAAGATTCTATGCTTTGTGGCCAGACAACGCATCAGAAGGTCACGTGAGTTGCATACTAATGTGGAATCATTCTATGCAAGGAAACATAGCTTGATTTCAGAAGGATTTTCACGAGATGTAGATGGAACAATGCCCACAGTATCCAATACTGGTTCCTTCAGAAAGCGCAGAACATTGAGAACAAGCAAAAATGAGACAATATTCTCTCATGCAGCCGGGTCTCATGGTTCTGGAAAAACGTACCAGGTAATGCTGAGAGCAAAATCTTGATATATGTATAAACAAAGTTAGGTGAAATGTATTCGCGTAAGCAATGACACAGTCACATATTCTGGCTATCTTTTAAAGGCACAAATGTCATTTTCTAAATAGAATTTATTCCAATGATTTCATAGGAGGGTGCCGGATCGGTTTTGTCTCTGAAATTTTCAAAATTCTTTGTGTTTTATCGTATTTTCAGACAAGCTTACTATTTACAAACTATGAATAATTTTAAGTAAATCAGTGTATTTACTGATAACACTCAAGTAGCAAAATACTGCATGCGCACGATTCACACTGATGTCTGTTCAGTTCTGGTCAGGGGTGGCCGAGTGGTCTAAAGCGTTCGCCGTTACCGATTGCTATCATTTCACGACTGTCAGGGTGGGTTCGAGTCTCGGTTCGGCCAATGTGGTTATGTAAGAATGCTTGCCAGTAGCTTCCCGGTGGCTTTCAACAGGTTTTACATGGTTCTTCCTCCGCCATTTATACTGGACTCCATGTATAACCTGAGAAATGGCGTTAAACCCAAAACAACAACAACAATTCTGGTTAGTTGTCATCCCAAAGGAAGTTCGTGAGGAAAGTTGATAATATACATCACCTGAAAGTGTATATCTTAAAGAAACTGAAACACAGTGTTGTCATTTAATATCTCAAAGATCAAGGTCAAAGGTCAAGGTGGGATTTCATGATTAAATCTAAGAACCCAAATCCAATAGAAGACCAACACAAATCTCCATACATAGTTCAATGTTCGGCATCGCATCCACTTTATTATTCTGTTTTAACTTATAATTTGTTTGTGTTGAAGATTAAGAGACATTTTATTGAATGGGACTGGTCAGTAAAGGTCAAGATCCTTATTTTAGTCAGGTAGATAATCGTCTATGGAGAAAACTAATTAATCTTAAATCTTAAATATTTTGCAAACCACTGCCAGAACTATCGTCATAAAAACCTGTAATGACATTCTACATACCGATAAAAAATTAAAAAGCTGACAATGTCTGAAGACGAATGTAAGGGAACTGGCGAATACATTATTCATTTCGATTCATTTTTATTGTACAAAACGTCTGTAACAGACAGTATGCAGTAAGACAGAAATAATGTATGTCTTTAATCTATTCGATTGCTAAGTACTTTAAGGAGTTGCATATTTTAGAAAAATCATTATGAAAGTTTTGAAATTTAATCATTATTTAGGAGTATTGATATCACCATATTTTTGTTATTAATATAAACGCTTAGGTCAGTGCTGCGGATAATATGAAATATTGTTGAAGTTAATTCCAAGTCAGACCTCACATTGTGCAAAATAATGCGGAGTACTTTTGGACAAACACTATTAGAAACTCATGTATATAGAGAGTACTTTTGGACAAACACTATTATAAACTCATGTGTTTAGGAAGTACGTTTGGATAAACACTATTGGAAACTCAAGTGTATAGGGAGTGCATTCGGACAAACACTATTTATGAGATTGTACATCCCCAAATTCCATACCAATACAGGAGTATGAATTGGTCAGTCGCGTTAAACGTGTGTTAAAGACAATTTTAGGGATATCATGTACTGTAAAAATGTTTTGTTTTAGTTTGAACCAGGCAGGTAAAGACATTTTCATGTACTGTAACAATGTTTTGCTTTAGTTTGAACCAGGCACGTACAGATATTTTCATGGAATGTAACAATGTTTTGCTTTAGTTTGAAGCAGGCAGGTAAAGATATTTTCATCATACAATTCAACGCTTCATTTAATGAGTTTGTATGAGTAGATATCACTCCAATATATGTGTAGTGACCGACCAACTCAATATTATTAGTAATTTATAGAAATACATACTTCAGTGTATCCACTCTGCATAAAACCCAACGACAATGATTTTGATTTATTCACATTTAAGATTGACTTCCACCCTGAGCAGATGGTTCTTAAATTATGGAAGTCATTTGAAACACTTTGGAGCATGTGGATAGTAAAAGGAGATATCAGTAAAGATAGCATGTGTGGTATGGTGCAAGAAAATAAGTGTGGGTGCATGTTGCTCTCAGGTCAATATAGGTGTATTGGTCATTTACAAAGCTGTTAATTAAAGTCGGACTACATATGCATCCTTGTTTCACACCAATATCAGACACTATTGGTTTGCTCACTTCTTATTTCATTTTCATGATATAGGTGATAGTATTAAATACGTGATTTGTATTAGAAGTAGTTTTGATTTTTAAATTTAATTGACTAGCGTTGATTATGTGTGATTTAATCTTGATATATTTTAATATTATAATTAATTGCCTATTGTTAATTATGTGTGAATTGTACCCGATGTCTTATAATAGTATAATTAGTTGACTAGTGTTGATTGTACGTGAATCGAACATTTTTTCTTATAATATTAAATTTTACTGAACAGCAGTGATTTTGCGTGAACTGAACCTGATATATTATAATATTATCATGAAATGACTAGTACTGATTATAATATTATCATGAATTGACTAGTACTGAATGTGTGCGAATTGAAGCTTATAACTAATAAGTTTCAATGATTACAAAATGCATGGAAGGCAGGCAGACATAGTGAATTTACGTGCTACTATCGTGCTTTTGTCGCTCCTATTCTAATGCAAATGGCGTTGCTTGAATAGTTTAAACCTGTGCAGGAATTTTACAAGTTGTGCAAATGAAATACAAACACAATGCAATTCATTTGGTAAAATTGGTATAGGAAAAATACAAATTTCTTTGCAGTCATTGGTTTCAAAGAAAGGTATGCAAACATCATAGATAAATTATACGGAAAGGAAACCTGCGCTTTATTATTATTTTATTTCTTTGATAAAAGTCACCATATGCAGTATGTACAATCTTCATCTGCTAGATCTCAGTCATTTCTGAATTCAGTTAGCTAATGATAAGCTACACTATATCCCAGAAACAACGGTTTAATCTATACATCAGCCAACAGTTCAGAGATGGCATATTTTTGTTAATAGTTAAGGGATTGTTTTCTATGTAATGAAAACAACATAACAATGTCACAACGCTGGAAAATGTGAAAAAAGTTAATTTGGAACCTATAAAAATCTCAGAGCACATACCAGATTTTTCCACAACATGGTAAGTCTGAATCATAAGGTCATTCACAGAATAAGCAATGGAGTTACCTGGAATTTATGCTCAAAAGAACCCTAAGCACGATGATGTGTCTCAACTACACTCATAAGAACACTAAGCATGATGATGTGTCTCAACTACACTCATAAGAACACTAAGCATGATGATGTGTCTCAACTACACTCATGAGAACACTAAGCATGATGATGTGTCTCCACTACACACATAAGAACACTAAGAATGATGATGTGTCACAAGAACACTTATAAGAACACTGAGCAGGATGACGTGTCACAAGAACACTTATAAGAACACTAAGCATGATGATGTGTCACAAGAACACTTATAAGAACACTGAGCAGGATGATGTGTCACAAGAACACTAAGCATGATGATGTGTCACAAGAACACTTATAAGAACATTGAGCAGGATGATGTGTCACAAGAACACTAAGCAGGATGATGTGTCACAAAGACACATATAAGATTTACAGATAACTTTCAATAACCATGTGAGTAAATCAGAAGTTATGTTCTAAAATTCAAAACAATTATTATTTTTAAAATCCACACAAATACATTTATGTACTTTTTTCAGGTGCTATTACAGTGGCTAAGGCCTTGCAACTCTTGCTAGAACTCTTTCTAACGACTCTAAGGAAACATGAACTGAATTTTCAGAATGTATGGTTAGATTTAAAACAGTTTCAGCATTTCTATATAAGAAAAGAAAGTAGTTTTGACAGCACCATCTCAAAAAGGACAAAATCGATATAAATATAAATTCATTCATTATCTTTTATATTTGCTGTATATATAAACATTGCGATGTATTAAATATTAGAGTTTCAGTCGTAAGATATCACCTTAAAATAAGTTTCAAGATATTAAATATTCATTTAAACTTATTCCATTAACTGAATTTAATGATTGAGCACGTATTTTTAAATTCCTCTGTTGTTATCACATTTAAAATTCTATCATTGTTCAAATTCTACCAAAGCTAGTCTACTCTACGAGGATAATCATCTTCGATGTTTTCGTTACCAGACCGACCTCTGAAATATGACTAAGTAGGATCGTCTCTGTCAGTTTTCTTACGCCAAATCAGGCGGGATGTCGCTTCTATTCTTTGAGTTACACACTTGGAGGTCGTGGTAGAAAAAATAAGCCTGATGCTCTGGAAATAATCAAAGTATGATGGTGCACCAATCTTAAATCAGCTTCCACTCAAATCCCTTGACTATCAGTCTAAGGTCGAACTTGGCAACAACTCAGACCAAGCAACACAATTATATGATCATACTAACGACGAATCGACAAGACCGAACATGTGTACTCAATAAACAAAGACGTTTTGTATATCCGTGACGGGAACCGCTCCGGTGGACTAAAGTAGTTAGAGCATCCAGTGCGGATAATGGAGGTCGCGAGTTTGAATCCTGGCCAAGTCATAACAAAGACTTATAAAAATGATACTAGCAGCTGCCTTGCTTGGCTCTCAGCAATTAGAGGTTAGTGTTAAGACTGGTCGGCATAGTGTCAGGATAATGTGACTTGGTGGAAATCATGCTACATGTCTGCGGCACACACACACACACACACACACACACACACACACACACACACACACATTTGTGACGGGACTCAAACCTAGACTAAAGTAGTTGATATCAGTAAATTAATAAAGACTTTTCCATTCGTAGTTTTTTTAAAGTGAATAATTTAATAAATGGCCATGCCATGTATATATTAAAGGCATACACTTATTAAATATGTTTGATTCTCACGTAAATTATCTTAGTATCTCGATCGAGAAACTTCTTGTAGACTTAACATGTTTTCGTTATTGTTTCATTTAGTGTATACGTGAGTGCCAAAACTCAGTCACTGTACAGATAATAGTTTTTGGATTTTTTTTAAAACATATTCATCAGAAGTATAATAATCACATTTTAGAAATGAATAAAATGATATTACTCCTGGCATTATCCACAGTTAGAATATTTTTAACAAGTGTACATACGGCATTCTAACGCTCTATATAGATTGTTTGAAATTCTATGGAAAATTGCGGATAATAATTTTTCTTCATTGTAAAATAGGGTCAACAATCTACTGAACTGTAAAACAAGTCACTAACAAATATACATTAATTAACAAACTAACAATACACATCAGAAATTTGAGCTTTATGAATTCGGTCTCTATCATTCATACCTTGAGAAAGGGAGTAAATTAACCGTGCACTGGGACATGCTTCCATATTGTCTACCTTTGAGAAAATGCTGTTAATTGCTCTTAGATACTCTATCTGCATAAATGGGTGCGCAACAAAATTATTTGGATCATACATCAGCTGAGTAACACACTATAACACACTTAATCCTCTGATTCTTGTTTGCTTGTTTGTTTGCTTGTTTACATTCCTCTTCTGACTGAGTCATACCAAAGAGTTATAAAAATTGTACTAGCAGTTGCCTCGCTTGGCGCTCAGCATTAAGCTGTTAGTGTTAGGACTGGTCGGCCTGGCGTCAGGATAATGTGACTGGGTGGGACATCATACCACATGTCTGAGGCATGATGCCCCAGTGCTAGACATCACTGTAAACTGCCACACTGCAGACATCGTAGCGATATGACTGAAGAATTGTTAAAACTACGTGAAAAATCCAAATCACACACACACACACACACACACACACACACACACACACACACACACTCACACATCTTCTGACCGATCACGTAATTGATCCTTCGGCAAGCAAGCGATTGACAAGGTGAGTGACCAGTCGACGTGAGACAACTTTGACCACGCGGAGGGTCTAGCGTAACATATATAGTACCGAAAGACTCCGACATTTTTCGGTATCTATTACACGAAACAGTGTTAGAATCGTAATAAGGGAATTGTTACGTGTCTAGGCTCGTTCAAAAGTTACAAAGAAAAGAGTGAAGCCAACAATCTTTGTAAATTTAACAAAATAATTTATTTCCCTAGAAAACAAGGTAAAAATATGAAAAAGGACTTACGGTTTACGAATCTAATCCAAAAATTAATCCTAGAATTTAAAAAATATAAGTCCTATCACTAAAAAGTTCTAAACGAATCAAAGTTAGAATCCCGATGAAGTTCCAAGATGGAAGGCGATGACGTCTTCTATATCCTGTTTGGTGATGATGTGTCAACAGTTCCTTGTTGAATCACTAAAGTTAATATTCCGGCTTTAGAATTCCGAATAATTTCCAATAAATGTCTTTGTCCAAGAATTTTAATGAGCAATAGATATTTCCAGGAAAAATAAATTATTTTAAATAAAAATTTCAACTAGAACTGGTCACAACACAAAATACCTTTGAGCTCTGAAGGTGTGATTTACGACTGACTATTTCACTACAAAACTTCAGTTTTAGCCCCAGCTAAAACGCAATTCAGACCTACGTGATGGGGTCACGTGATCACTTAGTCCGAGCGGCGCAAAAAAACTACAAGTCAATTATCACGTACTCTAGTATAGCCTTAGCTAAAAATCAATGATTCCCATACTGGAAATGAATTTAGAAAAAGTTGTTTACTCAAACTAACACGCAGGCCAAGTATGACCTTGATTACGACCAATGATTTTCACTCTGGAAAAAATAAAAAAAGTTGTTTACCAATTCTGAATCAAGGTCAGGAGATAGGTCAGCTAAAAATACAGTGTAGCAAAACAGAACTGAACTGAATTTTCTGGAAAATATCAATTCCAATGAATAAAGTTATCATTACAATAACATGTAATGAAATAAAAATAAAATAAAAAATTTAAAGCTAACACACAAGTAATTAAATTACATATACGTAACAGAATGCAGACAATAAGAAACTGCCAACTCAAAATTTTGTTATTCACGTATGTATGGGAACTCTTCTTTTAATGACAATACACGGGCAAACACATCCAAAGCGGTTTTACCAGAGAATCAACAACCAAAGACTCCATTTTGTTCAAAAGTATTTTGTGTAATCATGTCCATTGCAATAGTTCCTTTTTTTAAAAAATGAAACATAATTTTTGGAAAACCCAAACTCTTACCGTTTTATTTCACTCATCTAATTATAACTATTACGTCCTTAATTACCCTCTAAACCTTAACAAACGCCATTATGCAAATGTTAATATCCAATATTTATAAAGTTTTACATTTACGAAAACTCCACTAATTCTAATGTATCATAATGAAAATAAGCTTACGTGGTTTGATCAGCTGACTTTAAAATTACTGCCTACATTTGGAGCAAATATTTTTTTTTATCAACTTTCACTCTTGTATGACTCTGTACAGTTTTTGGTGTGGGTATAAGGTGCAGAAAAAGGTATAGATAAGATAAAACACAACAACTTGCACACCTGTACGGAAACAAAAGGAGTGAAATTATATTTTACATCATTTATCTTGTCCCCATCATACAATAGTAGTCACGTGCAACGTTCGCATTAGAAGAGAGATGTTGGCAAAGCTACTAAAATTTACTTAATAATTTGGACATTATGGTATGACTGTATTCTAAATTACATGATATATTCGTGGTACACAAAATGATCTGTTGGAGTTGTAATGTTTTCTAAAGCTTAGTAGAAGTTTGTTATAACAATGTCAGCAATGAGTACTGGTGCATCATGTGTATCGCACACTTATTGAATAGTCTAATTTGGGCCGACTGGCACGGTTTATCCTGTCAAACATTATCTGAAACAATTATGTTGCATGCATTCTTATGGCGTTCATTAGCGTTCAGACCATTAGATATATCAATAAACTGCAAAACTTATATAGATGTGGTTACATACACTAAATCTACAGTTTATGTGGATTGTAGATGAAATTGGCCACAAACTCTAGTGAGATTTACAGGGAAATTTTCATTCAAACATTGAAATACCACTAACATAATGACTTTCGATACCAACAATAAAGTCTAATGCGCTGTGCATGTGTTGCATTGATTGGTAAATCACAAAATATACTAAAGTATAGCGCAAAGTCATATTTTTCTTCATGAGACGCAAATGCGGTAGGTCGTGGGATCGAACCCCGGCCGAGTCATACCAAAACTTATTAAAATGGTACTAACAGCTGCATCGCTTGGCGCTCATCATTAAGAGGTTAGTGTTAGGACTGGTGTCAGGATAATATGACTGGGGCATGATGCTCTAGTGCTAGACATCACTATAAACTGCCACACTGCAGACATGGTAATGACATGACTGGAAAATTGTTAAAGCTACGTTAAAAATCCAAATCACACACACACACACACACACACACACACACACACACACACACACACACACACACACACACACACACTTTAGAAGGTGCGGTAGCTCAGTTTGACTCGTAATCCAAGGGTCAGGGTAACGACGCCTGGGTGAATGCCACTTAGCTCCCATTTCCTCGACATATCACCAATAATGCGTTACAATTCAACGACCAGCCATCGGCATGATATCGCCAATGATGTGCTGAAAGTGCTGTTACAATTCAATGACCAGCCATAATTGTTTTGATAACCACCGTAATGTATGTCCAAAGGGAACTTGGGGTGGGGGGTGGGGGGTGTCATAACCTTCTATTTGCCGAAGGATCAGTTCCCCTTTAGGTTCTTTATATCTCCGTTTCATATATTCCCTTTTTTATTCTGAATTTACTTGTCGATAGATTCGGATCCTCCCCACCCCCACATACCGTTCGTATACTTTTGTTTTTCATTACTTGTCAAACAACACCACTCTGACATTTAAACTTTTTAACATCAATGATTTTCAACATGTAAATTCAACGATTTTTCCACGATCATTTCAACTGTATATGCACTTCTGGCATTGTTTTTACTTTCTTCCACATTTATGATCTCATATTTATCTTCTCTCATTTGCAACTGTCACAGTTTGCAATGTCCAATTAATTGTCAGGCTAAATTTTCAATAGCCGAGGTAGCAGAAATATTGGTATCCAGAAGCTTTCTTGTATCTGCTGATAAACCGTCAAAGTTTTGAGGGCAAAGTTGTTCCAGAAGCCTAAATAAATTTGGTTTGAATAATAAATTACAGTACTACCTCTTGTCTTTATAGTGAAGTCAATAAAGCTACTGCAGAGTAAATTATGATGTTTAAATGCATTAGATATGAGTATGTTCAATAGAAAGCAACTAAATAAGTCATCTTTTCTCTTCGAGAATTGTGAAATAATTTGTTAGGAAAACTATCTGACTATTTGATGGTGGCAAAATTAGGCAATCATTCGAATAACATCACCCTTGTCATCATTATTGGCAGTTAGAAGATGGCGACATGTTTCGAGATCATTTGGTTTGGACTCCAACCACTAAGTTACGGTGGAATCTGTAAAATGTGTGTGTGTTCCAGAAGTTCTTGACCGCTCCGGTGGCCTAAGTGGTTAGAGCGTCCACCACGGATGCTGGAAGTCGCTAGTTCGAACCACGGCCGAGTCATACCAAAGACTTATACAAATGGTATTAGCAGCTGCCTCGCTTGGCCCTCAGCATTAAGAGGTTAGTGTTAGGACTGGTCGGCCTGGTGTCAGGATAATGTGAGTGGGTGGGACATGACGCTACATATCTGCGGCATGATGCTCCAGTGCTAGACATCTCTATAAACTGCCACACTGCAGACATCCAAGCTATATGAGTGAAAACTTGTTAAAGCTACGTTAAAATTCCAAACACACACACACACACACACACACACACACACACACAGAAATTTTTGTGAACTTAATTCCTTTAGTACAGAGATGTGTAAAATGTAGTGGTGGTAAGGAGATTGATGTTAAAGAGAAACTCTGGTGATATTTACATTTTTTTAAAATAGATGAAAAGTATGAAAATTATTGCGTTTTAGCTATATTTTTTGAAATGACTCGCACTCCATATATGCTAATGGGGCGCGTAGAGAGCTCATAAAATTGTACAGTATGCTGTATATATGTGTAGAAAGCTGAGTAGAATTGTACATTTTGAAGATAAATAAATATCTAAAAACATAAACACCTAAAAAGAACAGGTTAGATTATGAAATGGACGGTGATCATGGGGGAAATTACAGAAATTAAAATGACCACTGTTCCGCTTATGGCCGGTATGGACATTGATAGAAAGAAAGAAAACAACAAAAGAAATGAAGACAGTTATTGGAAAGATTTTTTAAAATAGTATGCATTCAAACGCAAAGGTAAGATTAGGGTACATTATCTAACTCAGTATCAAACAAGTCACATTCAGATAAAATACATACGATCCCTACTTTAAGTCAAAATAATCGACTAAAACTCCTTGAAAAGAAATAGATTTGATCCCTACTTTAAGTCAATATAATCTTCTAAAACTCTTAGAAAATAAATATATACGATCCCTTCTTTGAGCTAAAATAATCGACTTGAACTCCTAGAAAATAAACTGCAGTTCACTGAGAACGCCGCCCCCAATTAAAAAATGTAACCCCTTATCGCTTAATGTAACATTTATCATTGTCCAGCTTATCATATATTGTTCTTAATTATCAATTACAAATGTATTAAGCAAACTTTTAATGACGAATCTGTGCTTATAGTTTAAGCTTGTGTAAACTATGAAAGAGAACTATTTATTTTTCAATATTCTTGTTATTCTCTCTCTCTCTCTCTCTCTCTCTCTCTCACACACACACACACACACACACACACACACACACACACACACACAATTTCTGCACTGATTATTGCCCAAATGATATGTCTAAATCCTTTCCTAAACATTTAAAACTAATTTTAATGAACTGATCGATTTTGTAATATGATTGGAAAAATAAGAGAAAGAGCTGCACGGTCTGCTATGAAAGCATTTCATAATTCTTTAGGGTCTGACGCAATAGCCTGTGCAAACATTTTGTCTGCGATGTTATTGAGAGAAAAAGAGGAAAATAATATCTCTTTTTCTGTTTTGGTCACAATCTGTGACTATAGTAAACAAAATCCGTCATTTTTACTTGAAATGACAAGGCAGTCGATTTTCCTCTACATCGGTTGCTGGTCGGCCTGTAGTACAGTGATGTCACACATAACAGCCAACTGAGCCTTACATTGAGAGGCAAAGGAGTCGGTAATATTTTGGATAAGCTGATCGTTAAGACAATGGAATTCAAGTTAAAAATAGAAAAACTAATCTCAGAAATAAATTGAGACGGGGGAAGGCATTGACCTTTAATCTTTCATCTTAAAATGTAGCTTCAAGTAACAATACCTTAACACTTTTTATGACTGCACGAAATGTCAATTATAAAATAATGCAAGACACCATTTGACTTATTCAGATCAAAAGTAACCATAAGTTTAAAATATTGTGTACCTCGCAGGCTACCTACTTTTAAATTTAATGAAGATATAGAAAGCGTGACCCGAGAAATCACTTGGAAACTTTTTTCTTCTATCTTGGTTCATAATGACCTTGAACGTTCAACTTTAGACCATAATATGAAAGGAAACTATATACTTTGATTGTCATCATATGTGTAAGGGTTGGAGACATAAGCATTATATCCGTAAGGGTTGGTAACAGGCGCGTAATATACAGATGGGGTGGGTGGGTGGTGATCACAATGATATAGAATCTCTTTTTATAATATTCGTGCAATAGAGGGTCACCTGAAAGGCTTAATAGTTCATCATAGCTGCAGATCTCAGTGGTGTTCAGAAATAAAAATAAAAGAACTCAAAAGCATGTGTAAGTTCTGGAGACATCTGCATCACTCCTTAAGGTCTGGCGACACGGGCGTACTACCTGTAAGGTTTGCTTACATGTGCACCATATCTACAAGGGCAGGTGATATGGGTATATATGTAAAGGTTGATCCCATCTGAAATGTTAAAGGGACGGAGACATGTGGATCCCATCTGAAAGGGATGGAGACATGTGGATCCCATCTGAAAGGGATGGAGACATGTGGATCCCATCTGAAAGGGATGGAGACATGTGGATCCCATCTGAAAGGGTTGGCGACATGTGGATCCCATCTGAAAGGGATGGAGACATGTGGATCCCATCTGAAAGGGTTGGCGACATGTGGATCCTATCTGAAAGGGACGGAGACATGTGGATCCCATCTGAAAGGGATGGAGACATGTGGATCCCATCTGAAAGGGTTGGCGACATGTGGATCCTATCTGAAAGGGATGGAGACATGTGGATCACATCTGTAAGGGTTGGCGACATGAGAATTCCATCCGAAAGGGTTGGAGACATGTGGATCCCATCCGAAAGGGATGGAGACATGTGGATCCCATCTGAAAGGATGGCGACATGTGTATCACATCCATAAGGGTTGGAGACATGTGTATCATATTCATATGAGCTGGCGACATGTGGATCCCATCTGAAAGGGATGGAGACATGTGGATCCCATCTGAAAGGATGGCGACATGTGTATCACATCCATAAGGGTTGGAGACATGTGTATCATATTCATATGAGCTGGCGACGTGTGGATCCCATCCGAAAGGGTTGGAGACATGTGGATCCCATCCGAAAGGGATGGAGACATGTGGATCCCATCTGAAAGGATGGCGACATGTGTATCACATCCATAAGGGTTGGAGACATGTGTATCATATTCATATGAGCTGGCGACATGTGGATCCCATCTGAAAGGGATGGAGACATGTGAATCACATCTATAAGGGTTGGCGACATGAGAATTCCATCTGAAAGGGTTGGAGACATGTAGATCCCATCCGAAAAGGGATGGAGACATGTGGATCCCATCTGAAAGGATGGCGACATGTGTATCACATCCATAAGGGTTGGAAACATGTGTATCATATTCATATGAGCTGGCGACATGTGGATCCCATCTGAAAGGGATGGAGACATGTGAATCACATCTGTAAGGGTTGGCGACATGAGAATTCCATCTGAAAGGGTTGGAGACATGTGGATCCCATCCGAAAAGGGATGGAGACATGTGGATCCCATCTGAAAGGATGGCGACATGTGTATCACATCCATAAGGGTTGGAGACATGTGTATCATATTCATATGAGCTGGCGACATGTGGATCCCATCTGAAAGGGATGGCGACATGTGGATCCCATCTGAAAGGGATGGCGACGTGTGGATCACATCTGAAAGGGATGGAGACATGTGGATCCCATCTGAAAGGGCTCGTAAAGCCATATTCAGTTACAATCACTGTAAAATCATGTTCTCATGTCTGACCATAGTGGACAGAACTGATGCACATAACTCAGTTACGGTGGAGTACGAAATTTGCAAGATTGTTTCTTTAGGGTTTGTTTGTTGTTATTTTCGCAAGACTTATCAAGGACCTACTTTGATGTATGGAGGAAATATTTGATTGGTTGATTGTAATATCGTGGACAAATGAACACAAAAATAAAATATTTCGGAAGTAATACAGTCAATTCTAGAAATTAATTGGGTATGCTGACATACAGTCAGGTACTTGTGTTCCGTGTAGAAATCGTATATCGAATTCATTTTTAATTGCGAATGCGAGTTGAGCAACGATGTGTAATGACGGCCTTGCTACACACACACACACACACACACACACACACACACACACACACACACATATATATATATATATATATATATATATATATATATATATATATATATATATTATATATATATATATATATATATATATATATATATATATATATATATATATGATGAATGAATTAGCTAAGACTAACCATAGCTTAATAATTCATCAGATTAACATCTACGACGCGCCTTTAGCGGAAGATTTTCTGCTTCAAAATTTCAAAGCTGGATAGAGAGCAGATATTTGCGGATACTGCCTGTTATTGTTCACAGAAGTGGAAATTGAAATATAATCCTAGACAAAGTAATGGGATGGTAATCCGTGGAAACGGAATGACTTTGGGGTTGTACTATATTCTTGGAACAAAAAGGTGAAGGATGATGGAGTAACATTCCCAGTCAATAAAAACGAATGAGTGTGTAGAATAACTCTGTGATAAAGCTAACGTGCAATAAACTTACTAAATTCAATTTTACTAAATGAAAATGGAATGAACCATCTCATTACTGTGAAAATTTGGGAAGGAATTATTTTACCGCCTGCTTGTGTGGTTCAGAACTCTGGTTCAATATAACATATCAGATAATGGCAGCATTCGATAAAGTATAATGATATTTCGCCCCGAGAGAACATGGTTTTCCTCAGAGATTGCTTAAATGATCAATTACAGCATGTTTGGGAATGGTTTCAATTAAAGCTTGCAGTGTTATGCAAAACACTACTAGATTTTGGACATATGTGTAAAACATCAGCAAATTTAACAACT
Source organism: Megalonaias nervosa (assembly GCA_016617855.1). Taxonomy (NCBI): domain Eukaryota; kingdom Metazoa; phylum Mollusca; class Bivalvia; order Unionida; family Unionidae; genus Megalonaias; species Megalonaias nervosa. Next base: position 712 of record JAECUM010036749.1, on the reverse strand, counting down.
AAAAGGGTTATCCTCTGGATTGTTGGCAATTTGATTTTAGAAAACAAATATGAATATAATTATTTTATATGCAAAATCTTTACTGAAAATATGCTTTAGAACATTTTCTCAAGTACTTTATTTTCACAGAAAGGATTCTAGACAAACTAACATGGAAAAATTTAAATCAAACACAAATTTCGGATATTCAAGAACAAAAACAAACCTGAAATCAGAAATCCACCGGAGGAATTATGTCGAGATTGAAAAATTATTCCTGAATTAAAACTGCGACATTTATGGAACCTCGCTTACAGCAAGAATGAAAGCAAAATTTGAGCTTCGTACTTCATGTAGAGAAACAATTAATGATCGTATTCTACAAATATTAATGAACTGTAACTCAACCCCAGATAACAAGCGATCTGTTACAGAATCTAAATCCATATATGCTTCCAGCGATTTACCGTAAATTATGAGATCAACGATTTGAAAATATACTGATTATGATACTGGTACTTTAACCTGTATTTTAGAACAATTGGAACTTGAGTCACGGATAAATTCATTAGAATTATCTACCAAGTACGATACGGGATACTATATATTTGATTAAATTACGAGAACTGTCACAGAACAGTTTGTAATAAATCACTGGATTAACGGCAAACGGAGAAAATGGTCAAATAGTTTTGATACGATATAGCATTAGAAGTTAACAATTGCACAGTAT
>JAECUM010036748.1:0-14276 GCA_016617855.1 Megalonaias nervosa | reverse complement strand
TATATATATATATATATGAATCAGAACCAAAACAGCATGTCTGAAGATTTATGCAATGCCTGTGCATACGTTATAACTTTGGTCAGATAATCTGAAACCTCAACCATGTTTGCAAAGGAAGTACAAAATAGATTATTAGACCAGGTAGGCTTATCCAGCTTAGTTTAGTTATAAATAATTAATTCGTTCGCACGTTAGCAATTCAACCTGTATTACGTCTTCTTAAAACAGATATGGTAATTAGTCACTTATAATTTTAATTAAAAACTGGTAAAACGTACAGACCACATTTGGTTTCATCTTAATTTTCCTTTGTTCGAAGCTATGAACAAACTGATTCATAAATATGGACTTGAGAAATTTATCACTACTAAAAGTAACAAAATGCCTTATGGATTCCCTTGTACTCTCAGCTAGTTTTAAACTATTTTCATTTGCACTCATCTTCTTAAAATGATAAAACTCCAGGGCAGTAGTTATATCACCTGCATGGTAAGTTTTAACACTTTTGAGTTTGCGGGAAAAACTAAATTAAACACGAAAAAGCATAAAAACCCATATAAAAACTTACCTTCACTGCTTCTTGTCTGAAAGATAATTCAAGTATATACCATTATTCGGGAAACTATTATTCTGTTTCACGAGCAAAAATGACATGTATATTCTGCTGTTCTTTGTTTCGCACTCGAAAATAGACTTATAATGATCATTAGCGCCATAGAAAATGCCGAGATATATCTACGTGTACATATGTGTGCAAAAAAGCCTGATCAAAATAGTAAAGTCTGAAAATATAATTTATAAATCATTTATAACATATTGTAGAATCTTACTTATTCCAGATCATCCTCTAGAAAAGTGTTTTAAGCATACCACGAAATAATTGTGCACTCAAGAACGCAAAGTTGTATTGTGTATGAGACTTAGTGTCCCTTATTGCGTTGTTATGGCTAAGGTTATTAATACAGAGTCAGCTTGTTCACTGAAAAAGTAGCGCAGGAATGAGTATGTCGTAGAACATGATAAAGCATACTTCGGTACAAACCCCTAAGCCTGATGCTGCGACTGTCAATACGCTGTCGGATGACATAAATTTCAATGACATGCTGACTTAGCTTGTATTTGCTCTCTTTAGACCCACATGACCAGAAATATGGCTCGACTCGTATCATCATTCGGAAGTTTTAGTAACGTTTTTTCATGACTTGTGTCCGTTTTCTGGTATTATAACCAAGACCTCAATACACCCGAACATCAAATTAATGGTGAAACAAACAACAGGCTAATCGCCCAAAATAAGCTGTATTGTTTACCGCGCTGCGCCGGTTTCATGTGCTGGATCGATCGTTGAGGAAGGAGCCCTTATGATTATCTTAGAATCTAGTACTATATGGCATATACAATTAATCACCGTCATTTTTGCCAAGAAGAAAAACTCGGCTAGCAATAAATAGTTAATTATTTAGTAGGCAGTTTATTTCAACGTGTAAATAAATCGTTACAGCAAATAAATTTCGAGATATCCACAATGTTTTTTCAACAATCTAGTAATATGAACGATAATTCTCAAGTGACCCAATCAATTCTTTCCATTTTATTTTGTATGTTTATGTTCCATCATTTTGAGTAGCAAAGAAATATACAAATATGCATGTTTTGACATTAATATACATATTTTGTACCTACCGTGATAAAAGCGAGGCAGGTGAACAGCAGGTAACCTAAGTTCCCCATGATGTAAGAGTTTGATATAATCACTCAAGCGGCCTCAGCCTTTATAGTTGGCAAAAGTTTGATTAATCTTTTCTACGATAGTGCAGCAGAAGGCCGTAAAGACCCATTGCATGTTCTTCTATTATATATTATCTTGTAAAGTACAAGATCACCTTATTAGTCAGCAACGAAGTTATACATTGATTTGTGTTGAATAAAGAAGAGAGAAAAGAGAAAGAATTGTAGAATTGGTATGCTGCTTTGTTTCATAGTCCAAGAAAACTGAATAAGATAATGGTTGCTTTAATAGACATTCGAACAGATATGTGCATAGTGACGTTATTGCGCAACGATGCCACAGACAGTTATTAACCTTTGTGCTGTAAAAGTCGATTTTTGAAACTGAACAAAAATAATCATTCTTTAAATTCTGAATGTTATGTATATGTAATTTAATTTTTGCTGTTTTAAATTTTTTATTTATTCCATTACATGTTATTGTAATGTAACTTTGTTTACTGGATTTGACATTTTCCAGAAATTCAGTTCAGTTCTGTTTTATCTGACTTTTTTATTTTACTGATAAACAACCAGTAATATAAACACTGTATCCAGTTTCTGACCTTGATTCAGAACCAGTGACAGTTGTGGTAAACAACGTTTTTTATTTATTTTTTAAAATTCTTTTTCATAGTAAGATTTGTTAAGTTGAGTCAAGGCCATACCTGGAGTACGTGATATGAAACATGTGTTTATTGTTACAAACTTCTGATTTTTCTAGAAGATTGACCCACATCCGGGAATCTGTTTTGCGTCTTAAACTAGTGTTTAACTGTTGCCTTTATAGAGATTTTTCAGTCGGGCTCCAAACATATGCTGTGACCAGTTTGAGTTGAAATTTTTAATTTTATTGAGTTTCAAGTGATTATTTTCCCTGGAAATACAAGTGCTCCTACAAAGTTCTTGGACAAAGACATTCACTGAAATTTATGCGGAATTCTAAACTGGATTAATATTTTATGTGATTCAACAAGGAACTGTTGACAGAACAGCACTTTGAAGGTTACAACAGACGTCATCACCTTAGATTTCATAGGAACTCGAATTCATATTCATTTAAGACTTTTTAATAATAGGATTTCTATCTTTTAATTCTTGGATTATTTTTTGATTTGATTCGTAAAACCTAACTTCGTTTTCTTCATTTTTCACTTGGTATTCTAGGGAAATAAATTATTTATTAAAGTTTACAAAGATTGTTGTCTTCATTCCTTTCTATTACGTTTTGACACGTAACATGAGCAAATTCCATACATGTGTATGTATCGTTGTCTGTTTTCCAAAACCTTGTTCGTTGTCATATATTGCTTAGACAAAAGTTTCGGTTTTGAAGATACGAGACGAATTGCTTGACGGAATGCTTCTCATCGGGAATCTTCATTTTCAAAGTTGGAGATCAGAATTACCAATAGATAACAATTGCAAAAGAAAATATTCCTATTTTGACTGGGAGAAAGAAATACACAGTCTGAAACATCTGTTGATTTCGACATCTGTTGATTTAAAGAGCTGCTCCTTCTTTTAAAATAAGAATTAATCAAATCGGCGTCGTTTTGGTTGTATAATTTTAAAGTAAGATTTTATATAGCATTCCCGTACCTTAGCTGCATATAACGTAATATCTTACTTATCTCTCATCATTGCTAGGGGTGAGAAATAATAAAGCTGATGTGAAAACATGACGATATTTCCAATGTGGAAATAAATTAATGCTAGCTGTATTCGATAAATGCTGGCAATAATGATGATTAGTGAATGATCCTTTTATGCAGCATTTGACTTTCTTAATTGCCTTTACTTACAATCTAGTTTACTTCAGGGTGACTTTTTGCATTGAGCGTCCGCCTCAAATGTGGCAGATCGCAGGTTCGAACCCCGGCTGAGTCACACCAAAGATTCATAAAAATAGTTTTAACAGCTGTCTAGTTGTCTACCTTGGCGCTCGGTATTAAGAGGTAAGTGTTAGAACTGGTTGGCCTGGTGTCAGGATAATGTGACTGGGTGGGACATCATGCTACATGTCTGAGGCATAATGCCTCAGTGCTTGACACCGCTATAAACTGCCACACTGCAGACATCGTAGCGAGATAACTGAAAACTTGTTAAAGCTACGTTAAAAATCCAAATCGCACACACACACACACACAAATCTTTTGTATTGAGAATTGGGCGTTAGCAATTTAATTTAGCTCGAATTAAACATAATTTAGGTTATGATTCACTGAATATCAAATAACATTGCATTGTTGCAGGTATTACGGATTTTAAACTTTCAAACGTTGTGAGTAAAAGTGTTTTGCGTATTTTAAGGGGAAAGCTGGTAAACTATTTCTTCCTTCCGAACCATCTGCTTTCCTATATATGCATCACTTATTCCATCTGTACCTAAATAGTGAAACTGTCCTCGTATAATGCACCAACAGTGAGACGCGTAAGTACTTATAGACAAATGATATCAAGTTAAATGGCAAGTCCTCCAAGCATACGGTTACAGTGGATGAAATAATACGTGTATTACCTTTCGAATACTTAGGTTATTTAAACAATATAATCACATGTATGTAATTTATCAAAATTCACCTGACAATAATGTCTCTAACACAATTTAGATAAATGATCTTTTAAGCGTTTGGGCCTTTTTGATAACAATTGAAACATAAATCCCCAAAGTTAATAGATAAATAGGGAATTTGAGTTCAAAAAAGTACAAATAAGCATAATAGAAACTTGCAGAAAGGAAAGTATTTATGGAAATTGTTCCATTTATTTGGCTATGCACTCTTGAAAACACTTCTTGCATTGTAGTTTGCACTTTCCAAAACTCTTCTTGCATTGTAGATTTCTTGCCTCATTTCTCCAAAATTATAAATATATTTCATTGGATGTCACCATTCTTGAAACGGATACCTATCCGAATATATCTGTTGTGATATAACTTCATCATTTCTGCGCAATTATACATCTATATTTATCTTTTAAAATAACGTTAACTATAGTTCTGTTATTCAAAATATGTTTCCTCTTGCCTGAAGTATGTCCGATTTTAATCTTTATTAAATTACAACTTGGCTAATATTTCACAGATACACGTTTTCAGTTCTAAATGGATTTCAGCTTCAGTTGACAAGAAATGGAACAATATACGTTATATATATATATATATATATATATATATATATATATATATATATATATATATATATATATATATATATATATATATATATTGAGAACTATTATCTAAATACAGTAATCTTATCAAGATGTAAAATGCATGTACTTCTTTTCGTCCTAGTTAGATGATAAACGATCTTAGTGTGGTTTGCAACTGTACTTAAAGGTTGTCTGGCCTGCTCTTTATTCCTACACCTATGTAAATAGTTCTCACTCTTCATTCAAATCTTGAAATGTTTATAGTCCTGTAGTTCATAAGAACCTTCTCGGATTTAAAATGGGTTCATCTTAAGCAAGACAAGGGCCAAGAGTGACAAGAGATAAGATCGATTCTGGAAAGTGTATTTAAGGTCACTTGATATGCACTTAAGTTTTATTACTATTCTGTTGCTAGAACAAGCCATATAACACAAAACAGTACCGTCTGTTCTCGCTTATAAGTCGAGTTCAACTGCAGACAACATAGCTCAGGACCTGCCATCGCATAATGCACCGGAATATAATGGCTCATTTTTTCACTGATTATTCCTAATAAATTGCATTGACCCAGATCTAGCAACGTATTATACAACGGTAGATCTGGGTATGTGCAGTTTGTAGTTAGAATTCGATTTACAAGCGAGTAAAATCTCTCTTTATTAAACAAACAGAATAAACGTATGCAAACTTGTTAATAGGCGTGATTTGCACAAAATATCTGAAATTTTGTTATACATCGACAAAAAGCTTTGATATTATCAACTTCTTCGCATGGCTGGAAGAACTATTTTGATAACATTTAATCTGATGTTTATCAGAACAAGTCAAGCTTGCAAATAGTTGTGTGTGATAACATGTCAGTTTTTATTTTCAACATTGGATATTACTACTAATTTACTTTCCTAAAAGATTTCCACTTCAGTATGTCCAAATTTTCTTCTTTATATTGTACACTTTAACTCAAAGGACTTTTACATTCAGGTACTCTTTATGATTTTGTTCTCTTTCTCATTCCACATATTAAATTAATTTTTCCCATCTGGGGAATCCCGTATGTGGTTTTCTATTGACATGCATTATGAAATATCCCAACCGGGCGGGATAGACCAAAAGGTCTTTTGCTGAGCTCATAGTTGAGTCACAGGATAATCATAAATTGACCACTTTTAAGGTAATGCTAATCATTTATTGACAAGAGACTCGTTAATTACGTTTGCACTGTATGATTAAGGAAATAATATTGTAAACAATAACAAATAGCAATATTATCCAGCTACATTTGGCAAGAGAAAACTCGCGGATTGTGCTATCCTTGTAGATAACGACAAGAAAGCGGTATCTGGAAAGAGAAGAACTTTGTAGCATTTATATTGTCTTTCCGATTATTCCTTGCGCTGCAGTAAATTTAAATATCTCATAAATGTCTCAATCCTAGATGAAACAATAGAAATCATTTAAATTGTAAATTTAAGGCTTGAGGTGATATATATATATATATATATATATATATATATATATATATATATATATATATATATATATATATATATAGGTAGCTTTAGATTTCTATAAGATGTCTTGGATTTCTTTTTCTCATAGAATAAACTGTAAGTTTTTCAACTAAAATATCCCGCCAGCATCTGTTTACCTCCAGAAAGTCAAATTAAATTAAAAACGTAAAATCTATACTATGTGAAACTAGTGCACAAATGTCGAAAGTTGCTCATTATTTCATAACACCTGAGGAAAATAGAAGTTTAGCGGAACTAACCATGACCATCAGCAGAGTGCGATCAATAAAAAAGCGTGTACATACATTCATACATATATTCAGAGAAAAGGTACAGTGAAGTACCAAATCGTTTGCCTCTATATCAACAAGCACTTGAGTGGACTTGGTAAACGGCTAAATCCATAACTAATCACGTGATGCTATAAAGATGTTGTATAATTTCCGCTACAAAAAGCCGAATTTGCATTTAGTGACATGCATTATGACAAGAATACTGTCCGTTTGGGGAAGATATCAATCTGGATAGCTGAGTTTCACTCGAGCCTGTTCCATAATATAAAAGAAAGAGCCTCCAACATCATCCTTCATATGTGACGAAGTCCTACAGTTGCACATTTTCATCTACCTCACGTACCTATTTCATCTTTATAACTCTCAGTAAGAGAGAAATATACTTTCTTTTGACCAGAATGTTGCTTTTGTCGAGAAGCTACATATTGCAAATTAAAGTTATTGATTGTGTTACATATTTCTTTTTATTTATACATTTTTTGTGATCTGATTAAACAAGGCGATTTGTTAGAAAGGTAACTCTTTACATGAGCTTATTTCTTTCTGTACTTGAAATTGAAATGAAATCGACTATCTCCACATAATAAGAGAATTTTATTTTCTTATTACTGTGTATCATGTTTACGTTTAATTTGGAAGGCCTTATATTTCTAAAGTTTTGTGCAATTTTTTATTTAAAATATTTAGAATTTTTTTAATTAGCACCATATCTGTTATTTTCTTGAGGTGCCGAACGAAGTACATAATGCATGCATGCATGTATACATACATACATACATACATACATACACACACACACATACATACATACATACATACATACACACACACACATACATACATACATACATACATACATACATACACACACACATACATACATACATACATACATACACACACACACACACACACATACATACATACATACATACATACACACACACACACACATACATACATACATACATACATACATACATACATACATACATACATACATCATGCACCAAGTCATGAACGAGCGAACCCTATAAATAAGTGGCCTCAAATGGTAATAGCATTCTCATCGCTAAACATATACTCCCCTAAAAGATTGGCATCTGGCCTGGAAATCACTCTCGGGGACTGAGTTTGAGACGGAGCTTCAAAGTTTATCTAGAAAACATAGCTTTAAATGGCTAAAATAAACTAAAACAAAACTAGTCTGATATCCAGGCATGTTTTGTGGTGATTTGGCTGAGATATTATAGGTTCAGTATGACTTTGTACATGAAAGGTGTTATAACCCAGAGCCCTAATGTTTAATATAATCACAACGCAAGCCAGGACATGCTATAAAACCAAGGCACAGATGGACACGGTACACTGATTTCCTTTATCTTCGACTTCAATGTCTTTTGTTGGTCGGATAATATTTTGCGTTATAGTAATATAAATAAGAACCTTATTTGAAAGTTTAGATTCATCATGTTCTATCACAAACCTAATTTTCTCTTTTTAAAGTTTTACTTTCTTCTGCATAAACTGTGACAGCCAGTGACACCTCCTTCGTATATTTTCTTAGTGGAAAAAATGAATAAAATAAATATAAGTGCACGCCTTGATAAAGATACTTTATTCAGCTACATATTAATAACAATGTTAAACTATCATTGAAGAACAAAAAAAGTCACGTGCTTAGATATTTATTGGTCAGAAATATTGCATACGCTCATAACTGTGGAGTATCTTTATCAGTTTTGTGATTTGTTGTTTTGTATTGTATTGTGATGGCTGGTTACGTGATAATACATCTCTTCCGACTTCCATCGCTTGCTCTCGAATTACTTTTTATTGTCTGCTGAAAAAAAAAAGATTTAACATTGCAGATAGATAGAAATATACTACACAAGAAATCGAATACAATGAACAGTTCGTGATGATGCTAGATTACTTCAAATCAGTGAATGTCTTTTGAATCTGTGAACAGTTTTAGTAATAGAAGTTGAACGTTGAAAGGTACAACTAACTATAGGACATATGCATCGAATTTACACCCTGCGAGTATTATTAATTTTGATGTGTCAACTCGATTTAAAGGCTTTTTATGATGTAATTTCAGCACATTTTGTTTTGTTTTAAAATAGTTCCGTTATATAAAATCATTTCACCATACACTCTATAGATTTTATTTATTACCTTTAAATATACTTGCTATACCTTTGAACTAAATTTAACATATCTCCTAAACTGACTGTTTTGTTTTCATTGGAAGAGTTTATCTTTCGAAAGCTTTTAGTTATTTTATGTATTTATATTTTTACAACATATCTTTTACTGGACACTATATAGAAAGGATTATGTTTGATCTGCTGTAAACTATATGCACACAAAAACTATGTCATGTATTGTCTTGATTCATTAATACAACATTTCTTATGTTGATGCAAAACAGTAAGTAGAATATATTGTTTTCTCGCAAATTTCCATAGATATTATTTATAGAAGATGGTATAATTATATTCGATGTGGGATATGTATGACCCTAACGAATATGGAAAGTATCCGATAGAACTTTACGAGACGGCTCAGAATAAGCCTATTAATGTCAACCTTTTGTAATTGTTTAAATATACAGTCGCTTGTATCATGTTGTATTCTGTTTCGATATGGCAATGCTTTGAGCATTATTGTTATATCGAAGTGAAACCTCACGATATAAGCGGCCAGCCTGTGAGCAAGCATTGAGTTACATAGGGTATCCCGTAACACCAATTAGAAAAAATTAAATAAATAAAAAAATGGCTGAAATCTGTTTGTGTCTATGTAAGATTAAACATAAATAACTAAATAAGTTAATCTAAATAATTTATTCTTCGTACCAACTATTAATGAAGACCTGCTTAGATCTCACTTAAAAAACGCCAGCTCTAAATTTCTTCTAAAGATTTTTATAGTGCAGGATTGTGGCCGGTAATTACTCAGATAGTTGAGATGCTTTGCATTTAATGCAGAATAATTAAGCATTTTGATAAGGAACAAACGTATTCAACATTTTGATGATGTTTATTGTCTATATTGTATATTGGGGATAGAAAAGAAGTTCAAATAACTACCTTCTAAGGCAGCTTCTCGTCGCTTCCTTACGTCATTAACGATTATGCTATGGAGGACATGGTCATAGGTGTTCTTGGCAGTGTCGATCAGACTCTGTGCCTCTTGTTTCAGATTAAGGAGAATAGACAACAGGCTGCTCCTGGACATGCCTCAAAAACATAAAAAGGAAAGCAAATAGCTGTGAACTTGTGTGCATGAATGTGTTGATTTCAATACTTCAGGTTACCGTATAACACACATTTGCATTGGAGTAGCTCTAATGCCCGTCCTCAGACTATCATTTACCCAGATAATTGCTCCTTTTGAAGCTCTCTTCACAATAAAAGTGTATGGCGTATGTCTCGAGGTATTTCAGATGGCAAAGAAGAAAATTACATTTCTTCTTGCATCGCACACAATCCGGAGTTCTTGTCTCGCGCTGAATAAATCACTTCAGGTTTAATCGCGAAACAATATTCAATACTCATTCATGTTATTGTTACTCTCTCTCTCTCTCTCTCTCTCTCTCTCTCTCTCAAAAATATAAATGTAGCATATTATCTATCTTATTTCATAGCATCCACAACTAATGAAAGGCAAAATATATCATAAACTCTTCATTCTTACCAATTATCATCCAAATCTAACAACTTATCCAACTTTGACATACCGTAAAGTTGTGTGACACTTTCTATACTTTGAAATATCGATCTTGCATCATTTAGTTATGTATCCTTCTTATTTAATTCCTAAGTATGCACGGCACATTTCTGCAGCAGGTGAAATTTGGAAACATATAAATAAAAATACATATTCTGTCCATACACGCTCTGAGCGTATATTCTTTAAAGCGGTCAAGAAACTTAAGGCAGGGACCTTCTTCTCTCCAACCTAAGATTTCAATAAACATGCACATAATAATAGACATTATTCGTGTTTCGTGATATTCTTGGCTATTATCCAGCACACTAGGCAAGTTGTCTCATGCTGCAGGACAAGGACATTTCCCAGCCATCGAATGCCTTGTATTAATTATAACATGCATCTTAATATTCATGGATAGATTTATTCCACACTTAAGTACAATATTGGCTATACAGTGCTGACTAGAAGTTTGTCCTAACAACAATAAGCAAGAAATACCCATTAAATAGGAAGATTAATCCCTTCCATAAAGGTGCTCATGTAGTCCCACAGGTTAAGATTAAAGTAGAGAAAACTACCTTAAATGCATTCTAAACACAAGCCTAAATTTAAAACAATGTCCAATTTGTTATGTAAACTGCATTATTTAAAAGTTCCAAAATAAAAATAAGAAGAAGAACAAGAATGATAATATTATTACAAGGCTTCTTAAATTCTTTCGCATAAAGCATCTAATATTTGTTATAGAAAATAATCCATGAATAATGTCGTTTTTGTCTTTCAATCACTGGCTTATATGCTACGTTACAGCCTGTTCCTCACTACGATGGGTGCCACGTCCGAAATTACAGTGTCAAGGATCTCATCTGACGATTTATTTACCCAGCCATTATACCTTCCATTGACAGATCAATTTGAACTTTTAATAAAGTATTTAAAGCACCTCTTAAATATGCGGATCACAATTAAACAGATTGAATTAAACATAAAACCACACTGTACAAATGTTATATTCTATATCATTCAATATTAGACAGTTTTTAGTGTTTGACGCACGTGATAAAATGAAACAGAATGTTTGAGTGTACTTAGTAATTTACTGGGATGCTGCATAATGACTTCGGACTTATGAAGTTCTTGATTAAATATAACATGTGACTTACATATCAACAGTATTCTAGGTAGAAGGTCATTTTTGTGTTGTGTGATATTTTTGTACAGAGACACAAGTGCTTGAAATATTTTGTTTGCATGGAAACTATTTTTGATTTTAAAATGATAACAATCCACCGCGGCAAACATCTTTACACGGAGGTCTCTGATCGATTCCGTTTACTTGTGTGTATTACATTTAAAAGTACCTGAAAGCGAATCGGATATATTCCGTTCCGAGTCCGCAATGATGTTTACAGAAAATCGTCTTTACCGTGGAGTATACTAGTTTGCATGCCCACATATAGGACCCTGCTGTGCTTATTTTCTTGTCATGTTTAAACATGAATAACAGAGTGAAAAAGAGACGGAATAATGACAAGAGGAAATGAAGATGCTTACTCCAGTAGCTTGCCGGATGAGGATCCCAGCCTGCTGTAGAATAGTATCCTCCTAAACTTCAAATAGAAACTGAAATCAGTACTCGTACATTCTTTATATATCATAAGAGTTGCATATTTAATATACATTCCATTAAGAAACCTTGATGTAAATGTCATTTTAGGTGTAAATCTGAGGTACTGCTACTTTCAGTAAGAACTGTTCTATGCGAAACCCTATGATTATAACAAACACAATTTCCCTCCACATTTAATACTACAACACACATATTCGCGCCGATGAGAGAACTCCGTTACAATTGTTATGAAATTCAATATAACTACATGAGACAGACAGAGAGACTCGAGAGGAAGGGAGAAAAATCAAATGGATAATCCCCATATCCCCATCATTTTTATATTCTCCATCTATACTATAATAGGCATACCGTGGAACTGTCTAGGTACACACCCACCCACCCCATATATATATATATATATATATATATATATATATATAACATATATATATATATATATATATATATTTATTTATTTATTTATTTATTTATTTATTTATGCAAGTTCCTTTCAATCCATCTCTCAGGTGAGGTCGAGTACGTAAATGTCATAGCTTGATTAGAAATATCTCTGACCTCCAGCAGTTCCTTGTAACTTAGCTGCTGGTGCTCCTGCAATAAACAGGATTGCTCTGAAAGCTAAACTCGCACACATTACACTTTATTCAGATTTAGGTCAATTTCTAATATGTCGAAGTTTTTAGTTATTTTATGAAGTGACACTACACTGTATCATATTTAGTAAGATTTCAAGAATTATTTTATATAATATTTATTTCGAATATGTTTCTTTCGTGCTAAATGAGTTTTCGAAGCTATAGGGGGCATGATATTATTAGGTTGACTATACATAGATATTCGACTTAGGCGACATTATGACATTCAATGACCTATTCCCTACCAAAGAACCTCACTCAAAAGTACATCAACTCAAAATCAGAAAATGTTCGAGCATGTGCGACAGTGATCGTAAAATCATTTCAAATGCTTCAGAGGCCGACATTGCATATACATGTACCTTAGACTAGTGTGTGATGTGCACATGACGTCATTTGGTCAAATTGACGCCGCGTGCACATCACATACTGTGATAAACTTCATTAAGGCTAATCAATTCCAATGACTTTTCCTTAGCAGAAACATTCTTTATTCTGAGAACTTTCTTTTACTGAACTTTGTGCTGATAGTATCAATAAGGAATGAAATGCTTTTGACATGGTTCTGTTCTGCCAGGCACATTTTAGCGTCTGATAGTTGTCCGCCTTACTGTATCACTCCATCGAAGCTATTGGCCAAAACCAAAAAGCCACAAGGTGTCCTGATTGCATGCACTATTTCGTTTCATTCTTTCTTAATCTATGCTGACTGTCAATCAAGCATTCTGCTATTAAGGAAGCAAATATGGAACAAATGATAATAAAACAGATGATATTCCATTTGTTAATTACCTGCCTTGAAAGTCAAATATCTGCAAAAACCTAGTAGTTCTGACATATATAACATGCGTCTTTCTTATTCAGCTTGTTATGGAACATTTTAATCGAAAGATAATTTCTATGTTTTCACGATAGCAATCACCAATTTATATATTATCGGTGGATCTTGATCCTCTCGATACCTGCTTTTAGCTGAGATTTACCCCTTATATAAAATTTCTGGCTCGGGCACAGACCTCTGACTAAGAAACGTAAAATGCAGCCCATCAGATACACTCAAACGTTGAATGTTACCTTCATCAAACAAATGTGGTGCTTTATGCGTGTATGAAAATTAATATTTCATCTCTTATACCTATTAATTATTGCCGTCTTCGTTCATTTGTGTTTTCTATTAAATAGGTGTCCATATCGATTTTAAAAGGGCCAGATATCTTGTTATATGTCGTATGTACCAAGCAGATATGTTACTTCTACCGACTTAAAGTGACACCTAGAAGCAAAAGATTTCGGTATAATTATGAAGGCATCATAAGTTTAAGAAACTTGACAATTTTGACGAGAACAAGATTATTTGCTTTCTTTCAAGTGAAGCATTCAGTTTTAAGAATATGCGTGGACAAGGAAAATATATCTAAATAATGTAAGCATTTGAAGTTTATGGTTTTACTATTTTTTTCCTCTACCATACAGAAGCATAACTGACCGTCCCCAAATGAAACATGTGTTAGATAAAGTGTACTGTTTCAACGCATAAGTCTCCAATCAAGGACAA
>JAECUM010036747.1:0-49961 GCA_016617855.1 Megalonaias nervosa | reverse complement strand
TCAATGCGTATTTGTATGCGCGCGATTGAAGTCAACCAGTTTTAATAGTATCATGTGGTAGAAACAAAATATCTTCCTGATGAACTTCATTGGAAGTAATGACATCAAAATGTGCGTACTGATTATTTTTAGGTGATGGTAGATAAATTTGCCATATTGCCTGTCGTACTAACCAATCTGCAGCAACAGAACGTTTGACACCTGCTGCATCAGCAAGTTTACTAATCGCTGCTCTACCCCTCCAATATCCTCTTGGGCTGTAATAAATTGAGTCTATTATTATAGTAATAATCGGCCGACTAATTACCGACCCTAGCACTAGTTTACCTTTCATCGCAGATCTTATCAAAAAATTAGCAAGCGACTCTCTGAGACATCTATTTTTACAGACTTTAGAGTGTGAATCAACTTCATGTCTGCAATATGTCGTTGTTGTAAATCTGGATTTTTATACGCAACATCATAAACGTGGCACGCTTGACCAAGCGCATTTATTGGATACTCTTCAGGTCTTGGTCGATATTTCTCGTCAAGTCAGATATCAAATTGGGTTCCAGGACCACAATAATTATATCCAAGAAGTTGCTTCTCGCCAGGATACTTAGCCCATAGAGCTCCTGGTAATTTTCCCAATGAAGTAACGATATCTCCGCCTGTTTCATGAGAGATAAATCTGTATTATTTGTACCACATTTCACACACTTGCCTGTAAGTGCACGCTTTTTATTCCTCGTCGTTATTGTTTTAATCCACTGGTGTGGGTAGGTGATCTGCATCGAAACAATATAAATTCATATAATTATTATATATTTTTACAATATGGGTATCATTGATTTCTCAGCGACACGAAAGCAAGAGCCAATCAAGCATCATCCAGCGCTACCAAATTATATCAGAGCAATTATCATAGGTCCATCCGGGTCTGGTAAGACGCAATTGTTGCATAACCTGATAATGAGATGGCTCAAGTGGGATAAGTTGTATTTAGTGGCACCATCTGTAGATGATCAGCGATGCTGCAACGTGCTTAAAGATTTTGATGAAAATGCAAAATTATTGGACGAGGACGGTAATGATATTATTGATTTTATCACCGACATCAACGATGCTCCATCTGTGGATGATCTCGATGGATGTATTAATAATCTCGTAATATACAATGATGTGATGCTAAACAAACAATCAAATCCAGCTCAAATATTTTCCTGAGGCAGACACAAAAACATCGATATTATGTATGTACTCAGCAATATACACAAATACCTAAAGTGATCAGAAATAACTGCAATCTTCTGGTTGTCTTTGATGGTATTTGTACCCTCACACTAAGAAACATCTATCAGACTTGGTGTTTAGGAGACATGGATATGATTAAGTTTAAAAACGTCTCAAAAGCACAAGCGATTCCTCATGGATTTATCACGATAAATTTACATGATCCTCGGTCGCGATATAGGTCTCGATAAAATTTTTGGTTGAGAGACCTCCCACCTAACCGCGTCGCTACCTAGAGCAGCAGGGAGGGGACGACCAAGAGCGAGTATCCCAGGTCGGTAAACGAGGACACATAAAAATTTTAAAATACAAACGTCAAGGAAAAAATAACAAAACTGCGCTAACCCGATTAGAGAGACCTCGGTCGGTTAAAGATTTCGGTTTAGGGTTATTGACGCTTGTATTTTCATTTTTGTAGGAAGCTTTATTTTCAAAAACGGATTGCTCTAAAAAGGTGTCTGTTCTCCCCCTCTGCTGCTGAACACTAGAAAATCACACTGTATCAGTTTCATAACTGTATTTCCTGACAAGAATTAGAACAGTTATTATTTATTCTGCTTTCTTGCTTGTTTCGTTTGCATTGTGACAGATAATGGAAGAAAGCACTAAAAAAATTAGCATTTCTGGTATCTGTTGTTACGTTTACTGGTGACCAATGATCCTCACAGTGGGTTACCTCCCTTTGGGGGGATATTACAAATGCCGCTTATCTGTAAATTTGGTAATAAAATGCCACCTGGTAAAAGGGGCGCGCTTTGATAACTGCATCACACTGACTTTAGACTGCACTTTCTTCGATTTTTGTTTCTCAACAATGACTTTAATGCAGAACGTGAAGATTTTGCCGCTGACGTCACGACATACCAATAACGTCACAATGAAGTGCATCTGTGTCGTCTTACATAACCTGGTTCTTTAAACCTCGTTTTTGATCAGAAATCAGTCAGTGATTAGAGAATATAGATAGGATTCAGTCAGTGTGCTCGTGTGCCTATGCGCGGAGACGATGGACTAGTGTTTTTATGTTTCAGGGGTTAAAACAGTTGTGACAGCGATATATTCTGTAGGAGTATAAGCTGTGAGGATTGTGACTAGTGACATGTAGATGTAGCGTTGGCTTGATAATAAAGACAGCATTCACCACATCCATACTGTTCGACGGGATACCCAAATCTTTTCTGATAATCACAAAACGTGCTCCGATAAGAACATGATGCATTACATCTCGAACAATTCAACTTTTCATTTCGCTAATTGTGATGTCCTCTCGTGTGAACTTGTAATACATAACTGGTAGCTGATCTCGTTCATTGCAAGCGAAATTACACCTTTCCATGTGACTTACAACTTCGCGTCTCCTGCAGCTGTATGTATGGAAAGCCGCAGGTACCCTGCATTATTAATACTTCCGAGTCATAGTGATGCTGATAAAGTTGTCGTCGTAGGCGGATGCGACGTCAAAGTAGTGATAAAGTTGTAGTGCACGCTCATAACACTGAACCTCAAGGAAGGAATTTGATAAAACTGGGCACACTTAATATCTAAAGGCGGCGAATGCTTTCTGTTCGATCAAAATAAATCCCTCCGTAAGGTTTAGGGTGTGTGGCCTTGCCGTAATTTCCATATTCTGCTCACAGATAGTGGGAGGTGGGAGATCCCTGTAGGCATTTATATTTGGCTCAAGTTTACATTACTCAGACCACTAATTCTTAATATTCAGCTGGGCATCAGTATGGAAGTGGTGGTTAGTAGTTTTCAGATAGGGCAATTGCTTGTAATAGCAGAGTGGAATTTTTCTGTTTTAATTATCCTGGACTTTTATCAGTTTTTCAACTTTTACATAGATTCTTTCTGTGCACTGACTTTAAAAAAAAAAGTATTATTAATTATCAGGCCGAGGTTAAAAACACACCGACATTTATCTCGAAAAAATGCAGGGAAACATTCCATTTGATTGCTCATAATACAGGAGCTTGTACCATTGCTAGAACAAGGATTCGAACCCCTGCACAGGGGCTGGTATCGTTCCTTGCAATTTACCTGTCATACATGTACTATATAGTTATTGTATCCTGCATATATGACAGTAATTTGTGAGCAACGATACGAGCCCCTGTGAGTCCCGATGGTTCATTGTGCTAAATTCAGTCACGAAGTACGTGTGTTTATACACTTAGGCCAGAAAACAGTTACATTTGCCCAGACCTTGATACCTATGGAAACTCTATGGCCTCAGCAGCCCTAACAGGTGAATATTTTGCCTGTGTATTCTACTTATGTGCAGACTCTTAAAAAATGACTTCAAACTGTTTGCACGTCCACAATTACCATCATGTAGGAAGTTTACACACACACACACACACACACACACACACACACGTACGCACGCGCACATCACCGACGTCTTTGATGTTGTACTGAAGTGTTAATGAATATTGGTGGATCATATTTTTTTTTTAAAAAAGAATTCAGTATTGGAGTACTTCTTACAATGTTCATCATCACCGAATAAAAATATTACGAAAAGTACACAAATTTTGAATCGGCTTTTGTTTGTATTCGTTTCAGGGTTAAATTTTGTCCATTTTTTTAATATTCTACGAGAACTCATAATTCGATGACGTAGAGCTCATCGACAACACTGGATATATATATATATATTTTTTTTTCTCAGTTATTCTCGATCGGTGAGAGCACATCAGGATAATATAATGTTATTATGCTCCAAGCCAAGAGGTTAAGATGACAAAATAACAGCTGAGATTTCTATTTATTGTCACAGGTAATTCTTTTTGATTACCAGGATATCTATTAAACAGGCGTGAATGTAAATTAAAAAGTGTTGTGTACAACCTTGAACTTCATTGTGCAAGTAAATGCATCAGTTTCTTTTGCATTGTTTTGACATATCGGATTCATCGAATAGCAATACTGTTAGTAAAATATAGCTAACATCTGCGTTTACTGATGAAATGATGGGTGAATGTGAAGATATAAGGGTACATTGGCTTGGGGGTGGGGGTGGATTAGTCCTACAATATTAAGACCTCGACTCGGATGGTTATGTTTTGGGCGTCAAGGTTTTATTGCCTAAATAATGGCAATGTGTAGCATGTTTTGATGTCGACTAACATCGTAACCAAAGTCAAATTTTCTGGAATATCTCACACTTGGCGACCCATAACAATGCTTTGCTACAAATTAAAGTCACAATGTTTAAACTTTAATTGAACTTTACTTACTCTGATGTCTTTTTTCAAATAAATTCAAATTCTCACACAAGCTGATGGACTTGTTTTCAAGTTTTGTTGGTCTACATTTCAGTTGGCTGGAAAGCAATGGAAGCCGGGAATGCTGAAATCGGGTTAAGTCGAAGTATACTTCTTAAATGAAACGAATAAAAATATATTAATATTGAAGATTCTTATCATCCTTTTAACCATTTTTGGCATTCCCAGCTTCCAACGCATTCCAGCCAACTGAAAAGTAGGTCAACGGAACTTGAAACATGTCCATTGGCTTGTATGGGAATTTGAATTTATTAGGAAAAAGACATTAGATTAAGTAAAATCTGACTAAAACATTTTAACTTTAATTTATAGAAAAGGGCCGATACGGGCTGCCAAGTGTGTGAGATATTCCTGAAAATTTGACTTAATTGTTTGAATGTTAATCAACATTGGAACATGCTACACATCACCATTATTTGGGCAGTAAGACATCGATACCCAAAACATAAATATCAGGGTCAAGGTCTTACATTGTAGGGCATGGGGTGGAAGGGAATTGGACAACAGGTATATTAAAGTCACATGGGTCATGTAAGTGCATTTACTGGTATAAATGTAACAATTTTAGTTTTAAAATTTAATTGCAATATAATTCTAACAAAGTTTATTCAGTCGTGATTTATGAGTTATCTGCACAATAATTGTCATATTAAAATTTCTAGACAAAAATTTGCAATCACTATAGACTTTTACAATGGCAGTTTGGCATCAGACTAGGTCAAAACAGTTGATGTTGGACTGAACTATTACTTGTGCAAGGGGGGATCAAAGTAAACGCATGTGAACAGTGATATTATCACTAAAGCTTACTGCCCAAATAGTATCCATTGGCTTTTGACTTGAAATTTTAAATTGCTGATGCATGTGTGAAAGATAGCTACAATGTTGTAGCCTCAACATGGTTGAAGCTATGATCTGATCCTGTACCATGGTCTACAACATAAGACTGTCTGAACTACCTGGCTGATGCAAGGGAGCATCTCAAAAGTTATGAACTACTGTCACTTATTGTATGTCCAAAAAATCACAGGGCAGAGTTCTTTTCACTTTCCTAACAGAAGAAAGTGAAGCGTACATTTTTTAAGCAGCTTAGTCGCCCACATCACCTGGTAGTATTATCCATGATTACAGGTAAAACCTGTTATAATGCGATTCCGCTTATAATGCGATGGCAGCATGGCTCCCATTTTTTAATTTAAGGTGACCTCTCATTTTAACATCCTAAATACATGCTCTCAGAAAAGTCGATTATTTGTATCCCTAGCAGATTTTTAATCCCAGCACTGCGTTTAATGTTGCTTAAGTTCCGAAATTTTCTAAAGCATATTGTGATATATGGTCAAGAGGTTAAAGCTCATGACACTGAAATTTCAATGCACATATTATGTGGGGAAGTTTTTCAAAAAATTTGATAACGTGATCTTGCTTATATCACGATGTTATTCTTTGGACCCCAAGCATCACATTATAATGGGTTTTACATGTACTTCTCATTTATCTTGATATACTTAGGCCAGAGGTAATTTTGTTTACATGAGCAGATGTGAAGATAAATGTTGGGTCGGGACTGAAAAAAAAATCAAATTTCATATACAAGTGAAATTTGTCTTTACCCTTTAAACACTGGAGACCACTAGAGATGTCCCAATTTTGGAAAATTTCTAACTGATCAAAGGGAAATTGTATTAAATGTGAACCTGAACTGCTTTTTTGTAGGTTCACACGTCTTCCCCCAAGAGAGGTATAAGCATAATAATTACTAATATAAGTGGTAAAAAAGAGTAATCAGAGCATAAAAAGAATCTGTATATTACATGCCATAATTACAGAAAATTGTCTGAAAAATGTACATTTAATTTTGCTACTTACCTAGATTTGCAGTTAAAATTTTTGTCACAAATCGGCTAAATTCATGTGGATTAGTAGTTAGTACAAGAATATAGACACAAAAGAAATTGATGAATTATTTATGCATAACACTCACTTCAACTAGTCAACATGTCTACAGTAACTTTCGCAAATAGTCGTAAAGTCCACAAATGATGATTGTTGTATTGTCCTTGACCTGCCATGATTCATCCCTTAACGACAGTCCAGTGCGGCATATTTTTAAGTTCAACAAAATCTCTTCTCCTCTAACATTTTTCAGTCATATAACAGCCATCAGTCACATCAATACATCCCATTTTTGGGGTGGGTGGGTGGGTTTCACATTGGATTTAAGCAATACTAAATTTTGAAGTAGAAAATTTTCTGGGTTACTTTGGCTATTTTGCGTTAAAAGAGAATAATACAAACTACATTGTTACGAATTTTAACAGAGTACAGTCCTACCCACTTACATTGACATCACTTATGTCGACAAGCCGCCTATTTCGACAAAAAAACAAAGTCCCAGTCCCTTGGTCTACTATTAGTACCAAAATTGTCATGCTTGTGTCGACGTCAAGATAAAAAATAAACGTACATGTTGAAAGAAGCCCTTGGTCCCAGCTTGAACAAATCCTTTGTTTTCTAATCATTTATGTCGACAAGCTGCCAGTTCCGACTCATACTTTGTTCAACAATTAGTTGATCTTGCCGCCAGGCTTTAATTTTCACGCCTAATCATTTATATCGTCAGACGGCCAGTTCCGACGAGTACTTTATTCAACAATTAGTTGATCTTGCTGCCAGGCTTTAATGTCGCGGTCAGATAGAAAAACAGGCTTTTGTTTGGTCCTATAAATTTGGCCTCTCGCGGCGACTTAAATAAAAGCAATGAAATCTGATCGATTTTTGCATTTTCCAAAGTGATCAGTGATTAAAACAAGTTTATTGTGCTGTGAAAGTTTCCTTTTTAACTTTATTTATATTTACGATGGCTATCAACGGCAGTGTAAAACGCAGATTAAATTTACAGTCTCTGGAAACTAAATATCTGGCTGTTAAGGAAGTTGAGGGTGGGGCATCTCGCAAAAATGTCTGAAAAATTTTAAATATATACCACTTGAGCTGACATTGTTACAGTATTATATTGTAAGAATCATTTTCTTTTAATACCTCAGTAGCATGTGTCAATGTATACAATATTATGCCTTCATTAATCATATCAGCTGCATATCTCTTGTTCGCTTTTATGTACTTTTCACGATGACTTCTGTAACTAAATACGTGTACTATTTAAACCAACTTGTTGACAGGTTTTCATTTCCCTGGGAATAGCCCCATCCCCTTGGTAGCCTCAATAAGATGGGAACAGACTGACCAAAATCTAGGCCAATTTAAGTACATGTACTTGAAGCGTGTAAATAACAACTATGCAACCATGTGCTTATGCCGACATTGAATATCGTAGTGAATGTTTTTCATATCAGGATGTGACCAATGCAATATTTTATTGTGGATTTTATTACACAAAGGTAACCAAAATGCAATTTGTCAATATACAAGTGTATTTCACACTGGTTTTGTCTTCATGTAATCAATATTTGTATTGTTTGTCTTCTCAAAGTGTAAATGCTACTCACTGATGACAGGTCACCCCTTGCTGACGAATTTAACTTGGATCTTTTTTTCACACACACACCCCCCAACACTTGTCTCGACATCTGCCTATGTCGACAATATTTCCTCGGGCCCGAGGATGTCGACATAAACGGGTAGGACTGTAACCAGATTACATTATTGTAAAACAGCTTAATGAACTACCCTTAATCAAAGATTTTGTTGTTTGGGGTTTTTTTTGGTTTTTTGGGGGGGGGTTTTGTTTTACTTTCTAGAAGTTCACAATAATGGCACTCAAAAGATTTATAAACACATTTGAAACAACCCCTGTACCATGTACATGAGGACAAATGCACACGCGTCTTCAGATCAAACTATTCTTACATAACACTCTGAAATGCATAAAATTACAGACATTGCTCCTGTATAGTCTTTCCAACTGAACCAACACAGACATGTCAATGCATCTGTTTTTAGATGGTGGGGTTTTCCTAATGTAACCACTTTATATAGCTTCATTACAACAAGCCATTGAAAGGATTGCGTATTTATGGTTTTATTATTTTTCTTTGTACTTCTAGTAATTTTAGGTATTGGTTTTTAGGTATTGGTTAAATAGTATTCGCTTTGCTGCTTTTTTCCGTATTTTCACAAATTCAAGTCAAGTCAGAAAACCTTGACCTTAAAGTGCGAATTCCTCAAGATAACATTGTCCCATATGTTTCTGACCTACGTAATTGCATTTTAAAGCTAAATTTTAAATAACATAATACCTAGGCTTTGCTTTTCATGAATTTTATATTTTCTGAATATATTTGCCAAATGGTTTATGATAAAAGACAATCTAATACACTGGTACCTCGCAGATGCAGCAATGTCCGCCATTATTTCCCCATTAGGTCTACTGGTTCACTTAGAGTTACAGACTAATTTGATGATAAAATAATGTACAAGAGGCAGTTAAAATGTCCAGATCATTGGTGATGTTCTTAAAACATAAATTGCTATTTCATACTGTTTAAGAGTTCAAGACACAAGTTTGTTTTTATCATCAAAGGATAACATGCAGAAATCAGGCAGTAATAGTTACTGCCTGATTAACTTACTCAGTAAAGGGCTAATGGTCAGTCAGCAATCAAAACATGTGCCTGTGAATGTACAAGAGTTTGTCAGAGTAATTGATATCAACACTAGCAACTAGATGGCTTGATGAATAGATTTCACTACAACACAACACTAGAACTAGCCTGGCTAAGGCGAGAGGGCATCTAAAACACTACGGTCAGTCAATGTACTTCCTAAAAAAAGTCACAGGGTGAAGTTGTTTTCGTTTTCCCAACAGAAGAAGGCAACATTTACATTTTTTAGACGACTTAGTTGCCCAGTTCAGCTGGTAGTATGACCCCTGAGCAACCATACAAGCCCCAGTGATGATGAATAAATGCACACATGACACGAGCCTCGAACTGTAATCATTATTCTGTTTTGATCTGAACTTGGAAAACTTTTTTAACGGGTACCCATTTGTTCATTTTATTACCCAGGTTATTATCAACGGGCGAGTACCCAGGAACCAACTGGCATCCTTAGAGACCACTGCACTGGTCTAGGGGAAGTAAGTCTGTCTACACGGGAGACTGTTGCATGGGTCTGGGGCATTGTCATTGTTAGAGCTGATAGTACTTGAATATATAAAGTTTTGGATACCTCTAATAACTTCCTTAAAGTACTGTAGATATTAGAGGTAAGTTTTGAATAATATCAGTGTTTATGATTTTGTGGAGTTAAATGAAGCTGAAAAAAGGAGTTTAGAAAGCAATGGACTGTGCTAATAGGTGAGAGTGAACAATGATGAGGAGAGCTTTGAAGGCTTTGAACTGGAGGAGTTGTACGCTCCACATGACTTTGTCTGGATAAAATCGGAGAACAGGAGGGATTTACTTCAGTTTCCTGAAAGAGTTTGACCCACCTGAGCATTGGATGGAAAATCTGTTACTTATTTCCAAATGTTTTATTCAGAGTGTTTAAGAAATTGTCCATCTCACAATACAGAATGCAATGATCATATTGGCCAAATGAGATACAGGTATGTGGATTGATCGATCATATTGGCCAAATGAGATACAGGTATGTGGATTGATCGATCATATTGGCCAAATGAGATACAGGTATGTGGATTGATCGATCA
Organism: Megalonaias nervosa; assembly: GCA_016617855.1. Classification (NCBI taxonomy): domain Eukaryota; kingdom Metazoa; phylum Mollusca; class Bivalvia; order Unionida; family Unionidae; genus Megalonaias; species Megalonaias nervosa. The sequence continues at coordinate 39,722 of JAECUM010036747.1, read as the reverse complement.
TATTGGCCAAACGAGATACAGGTATGTGGATTGATGTAACCTTAGAGGAGATCAAAGCATTTTATGGTATATTAATTATTATGGATACCATGAAATTTGACAGAGATAAGTCGTATTTGCCCGAAAATAACAATTACTTGCCTCTGATATCAAAAATGGTTGACGTAATGTCTAGAGATTGTTATATATATGTTCAGATAAATGCTACTTTCACTTAAGTGATGGCTGGAGCGCAGTAATGCTGGCAAAGGACAAGCTTCACAAGGTACGATATGTAGTAAACCATTGTAGACAAGTATTTCAGTCAGAATATATGCCACATAAATAAGTACTGTTGAAAAAGCCATTTAAAGGAAGACTAAGATTAAAACAATACATGAAAGACAAACCTGTTAACCTGTAAAGTTTGAGATAATGGTATGGGTACTTGCAGACACAGTGACATTATTGCTATAGTTATGATGTAACGCTAAGATAGTCACTGGGAACGTTGGCATGTCATCCATTGTTGTAATAGCCATGACCAAACCAACAGAAGGGCTATGAGGTCTACACTGATAATTTCTACACAAGCCCCCACCTGGCCAACTACCTGTACCAACGACAAACCAACCTGTCACAATTTGAACCAATCCCAAAGATTATCCAAAATTTCTTATGCAATCTAATGCTGCTGCAAGAAGAATGGATAGGAAAAAATTGAGACTGGCTTGTGAGTGGACCACTGCTTGCCTCCTTTTGGAAAGATAATTGCATTGTACATTACCTTTTGTCATGCTACAAACCAGTTGCAGATAAAACAACAAATGGCGAAATAAAGATGGAACACTGAAGCAGCTTCCTTGCACCCCTACAGTTAAGGATTATGCACAGTATATTGGAGGTATGGATAGAGTAGACCAGAATGCCAGATTCAATGAAGAGAAGACTGTGCAGTGGTATCTGTGTGTAGAAATAAAATTATGAGAATGTACTTTATACATTGCCTTTGTCCTGAATGGTACAGTTGTTGATTACAATCCTGAATGGTACAGTTGTTGATTACAATCCTGAATGGCACAGTTGTTGATTACAATCCTGAATGGTACAGTTGTTGATTACAATCCTGAATGGTACAGTTGTTGATTACAATCCTGAATAGTACAGTTGTTGATTACAATCCACTCAGGAAAAGGGCACATAACATGCTATCCATTCTTATGGATGTGGTCCATGAACTGATTGGAAATTACAGACAGGTTAGAAAAGTCTTCAAGAGTTCAAGATCTTGGAGTATCGATGAAGCAAGACTGGATGAAAAATCACATTGGTCTGTGCCAAGTGGTAGTGCTGACGGATTGTGTGAAGTGTGAAACAAGAAGCACAAAACCTACAAGATCAGCCTTCCAGGTGTTTCCATGATGGACAGTCTATAAGCATTTAAAAAACTACACTTTCCATATTTTCCCTAATTAATAATGCCCCTTGGTGGAGGGGAAATTACATTTTCCATACGGGGTTGGGTGCCATTATTAGAGCATGGTAATGAAAGCTTTACTTGTACATTTATAATGACCACATTTACATTTTGGGGTCTTTCTGCCACTCAATTGAGTCGTTGCAATTATTGGCACACTTAAAATGTTCAGTCGATTAATGCATTTTCCCACTCAGCAGCTGGTTGAAGTAGGACTGGTAAGTCTTTGAACTTGCCAGCCAGCTATCGCAGCATGTGCCTGTTACCTAGCATTGATACATTGATATGTACATTGTGATTAACTGAGACTGCTGCAACATTTTGTTGTAATCATGGATCTGAAGCAGGCAGGGTACTGAAAAGCACAGGTCTTACACTGCATCTTTTAAATTTTCTGTTCTTAATAAAGGGAAGGGGGCATTAATTAGAGTGAAGATATTAATTTGGGAATATATGGTATGTGTGAAAATATAAGAAGCACCTGTTTTGTTGTTATCATACATAGGTGTATTACTTACAGTTAAGACTTACCTGTGTAGTACTGTAACGATGACAGTGCTATAAAACAGAGTGATTTACAAAATTTGATGATGTGGGTTCATAGAAGTATGATAAGACAGTGGTGATACCAAGGTCAGTCCAGATGGGTGTTATGATGTTAGTTGTGTGCCTCACAAAACCCACATGTTATGGGTAAGATAATCTCATTGCAGATTGGTTCTCAGCCATAACCAGGTATGTCAGTAATAATAAGTGATGGAGAGCAATTTGTTGGTCTACATAAGAAAATTTGTTTTTCATTGATTTCAGACAATTCATTAATAGATGATCAGATACAGCAGTGTGCTGACACTGTTTTGGTTCTAAATTTTAAAATGTAAGGTTGTTATACGTGAACTGGTTGTTTTTTCTGGAGTAATTGGGAATATCATTGGACTATCATTGTGAAAAAAATAAAATTAATTTGGAATATAATCTTCTGGGCTAAATTGCTAACATTTAGAATTCTGCATCATTATAAAATATTTCTCACTGGGACAAGAATCCATTTTTAGCTTCCCCCAACCCCTAAAAAGTTCTTTGACATGTATTCCTAAATGCTGGCATCCTTTAATCTAAATGTGATTTATATACTTTCAGGTTATTAATAGTGCTAGAAAATGAGTCGACAACAAGGAGGCTCAGGAAAGACAGGGCGTCACTTGGTCCCACCTCCTCCCACTGCCAATACAGGAAATATTGGACTTTCTGGAGGTAAGTGCTGGAAGTCTGTTACAGTATTTAGCAACTACATGTGACAGGGCAAATGATTGCTTAAATTGCACAAAATTTGTACAGATTCATGCATTTGGGGACCAGTGATGCATGAGAACTCCCACAAGTTAGTTTGAAAATGTACTATGTGCTGTTTACAATTTTTATTCATCTGTTCATCCTTAAAGAGCTTGTCATGACGTAAGTAATGCTGGTAGAAATATCGTTAACACATGTTGCAGCAAGACTTTTCCATAACTGTTGATGCATCAGGGTTCTTCGACTTGACATAAATGGTTGTTAAACTAAATTTGATTGGCATATTTGGCCCTTGAACAAGCATTCTGTCATAATTTGAACCTTCCACCAAGGATATTTTACAAATACGTGTTTATAATATTGGCTACCTTGAAAACCCGAAATGGCTGATTCTCAGCATTGTTCATATTTGAATGATTTCATTCAATAAATACTGGCTGATGATAGTGATGAAGGCAGTTTATTTTGAAAGTTATTAAGTGTATCAGAGTATTGAAGCTGGGTCAGTGGTAATGGAGATACCACAGCGATTTTGAACCCAAAAATGGTATTAATTATGAGTCTGATGTATATGCTTGGTAGACAAAACTAGACAGCATGCCGGTCAACCCATCATTTCAGCAGTATTTCAAAATTAAATGTAGAAAGCAGACTAAGAAACCAAATTAAAATAAGGCCATTTAAAGGTAGAGTGCAGTTATCTTTTCATTTCTTAGCACAATTTAACCATGCACGATTTTATGCTGCAAATGCCACATAGCTCTAGTATAAGGGCTAAGGTAAATTAAGTAAGAATCGCAATTCACAGCCCTGAACCAACAGATGCATCAGATTCAGGATAGTGTGCTTACCTGGACACAGAGAGTGTAGTTCTTCATGAACTTTGGTCTTGGGAAGAAGTGATATTGTAATGTGCCAGGGGTCAAGGCCAAATAAAATGGAATAGATGGACAGCTGAAGCCTTTTTCGTTCACTAGATTTCTTCAGTGTATTGTAGTGCCAAGAAATGATGTTTTCACCACAGGTCTTGTTTAGATTATGATAGCACAAAATGAAACAAATAGTACAGCTTATTTTATTGCTTCCAAGTTTGTATGTTTCTTCACCAAAATTTAGTGTTCAAAATAGCAAAATATGATATTTGGAAATATGTTGAATGGTAAATACAACAGAGGTGTGGTAAATACAACAGAGGTGTGATAAAGCATTCAAACAATAACAGTGAGATTTGCATTAAATGACAGATGAAAATGAGCATAAACATTAAATTTATCATAATTCACATAATTTTTAATTAAAATAATCTCAATTCCTAAACTAATCTTGCACAGAAAATAAGTTCATAGTTATCAAAATATGCTCATATGACATACTGAAGTGATAGTAATTTTGTGTGTCAGATCAAGGTTTGGAACCAGAACTGGGTTTGTGCTTTTGTGTCGAATGGTAAAAAGGAGAGGCACTGTCTGGAACTGGATGTCAGTAGTGTATCATATGCGTTGGATGTAATGTGTTTTTTGGTAGCAATAGACTGGAACTAGATGTCAATAGCGTGTCACTTGAGTTGAATTTAACACAGTTTGTCATTTTGTAGTGACACAGTCTGTAACCAGATGTCAATAGTGTGTCACTTGGGTTGGATGCGACTGTGTCTGTTGTTTTGTAGTATCAATGTGTGTTGATGTGTTGGGTAGGTTTTTTTGACATCCAAATGACACAAAAACCACAAAATGGATGGAAATTTGTGTTTCAAAGTGATACATGTAATTGGATAGGAAATTCGATAATGCCAATCAAAATGTTGATTTTCCAGTGGATAGCAGATGGCTATGTTGATGATGACACAGTGACAGTGTTGTCAGTCAAATCTCTTGGTGGAAATTTTATTTTTTCAAAGACCATGGTTAAATGGTTTAAACTACTTTTATGCTTTTTTTTAAAACAAACTTTTATGTCAGTTTAATGGGTATTTATGTCTGCAATTACATTTCAATCTACCAGATGCCCACTGAAAATTTTGACAAAGAGCTTGAAGAAGTGAGTAAAATTCCATGCATTTGTTGTCTGATCACAAGCAGATTATTATGCTGTGGAGTTTGATTGTTACATTATGTAGGTTGATTGTTACGCTATGGAGGTTGATTGTTAGAGACATCAAGGATGGCTTCAGTACCCAACAGTTAAAATGAATACATGGACATAGGAAATAAATTGATCCTAGATTCCTAGATATTCTTTTTGACCAGTAAACTGTTAGTCCCTTGGAGGTCACTTGTTTTATTTGTTATTATTCCAAAACCTCTTGATGGGTTTTCTTCATGCTTTGAAATATTATAAAGCTATAAGATTTAGTATGTGACATGCTCGCCCAGCATGTTGACATTGGAGTCAGTGTCACTCATTTTGCAGCAATGCTTCGATTGGGAACTCAACATCCACGCTTTGGCATTCTGGTTAAACTTTCCTGTTCTACAGACAATGTGTTTACTTTTATTTCAGTACCTACCATATCCAGTCCAACTATTACAAGTTCAGCAAGTAACCAGGAGTTGGCCACTTATTTTGAGTGTCCAGTTTGCTTTGACTACGCTCTACCTCCCATTATGCAGTGTCAGAGTGGACACATCGTGTGTCAAGCATGTCGACAGAAACTCTCCATGTGTCCAACATGCAGGGGACCCCTGGGTAAAAATTCTTTTGTTTTCATGTCATGTTTTGAAGGGAAAATAAAAGAATATATGTTTCATATGTTAATTTGTGTTTGGGCATGCATGCCTATGTAATGTTGCACTGTTTTTGCTATACATTTTGTAAGAGAGGGACTTCATCTCCCTACTAAGATATAAATGGGTAGCCTGGGTGTAGATGTGCACATGTTTCAGAATGTTAATCCCCTTGTTGGTAGGGCAAGTGCTTTCATTAATTACAATGGAAAACACATAGATTTGCTTTTTTTGTTGCTGATTTTACTTTGCTTATCTTCTATAATACAGTTAGCATTTTAGAATGAATGTCTAATAACCTATCATTGTGCATATTCAATGCAGTTATCTCTATATACAAAACTTTAAAGATTTAAAAAGCCAGGTATTCTTAACCATGGTAATCTTAGGATGGGGAAGAAGTACCTATTATTAATTTGGCACAGATGATTGTTCTAAATGTTGTCAAATACACTTTCCAGATTGAAAGACTTTGTATTTCTTGTTATCATTGTACGTAGTTAGCTATGTTAGTGTCAGATAGTTTTCTTGATGAATTGTTATGACATTAGTGGATGTTCAAAGTATTTTTTATAAGTAAATTATTTACACAAAATTAGTCAAAAGTATGCAGGCATAATCCTTCATTGCTTTTACAGGCAAAATAACTTATTACTTTTTTGTAGTTCTGAATGACTTTCTTGGATTTAAGTTAACCTAATACATTTCCTGTAATTTCAGGCAATATTAGAAATTTAGCCATGGAAAAGGTAGCAGCGACTGTGATGTTTCCTTGTAAATATGCCAGCAATGGTTGTAATACCACTCACCTACACACAGATAAACTAGATCATGAAGAAACATGTGAATTTAGGTACAGTATGCATGTCACATGCAAACAGTATGATGTGATAGCATGTCTTCCAGGGTTGAAACTGGTTTGTTGTCAGAAAGAAGTTTGAAATGTTTTGGTGCATTTTGCTTACATTTGACTTTATACATTTCCACACGCTGAAAAGCTTGTACAAAAATTCTTTCAGAATTACACTGTCAGAATATAGTTTTGTTTGCTTGCTAAACAGATTATTATTTGTGTTGGAGTTCACACTTGACTCAAAAGAAGTTTACATTTTTTAATTTACCAGTTGTGATAGGAATGTAAAGATCGGGGTCACTAGCAATGTATTTTTATTCCAACATATTGATGGAGGAGGTATGTAGTGTTACTGATGTCTGTCTGTCTGTCTGTCACATCCATCGCGTATTTTTGTTTCTGTTTGAAGCTTTTGAAGTACTTTATGGCTTAAAATCAAATCAGGTATGAGACTTGATTAAGAAGACCTGGGTCAAGTTTGATATTCATCTTTTATTCCTGCCAAGATTTAGTCTAGTTTTGGCCACTGTTTGGCATTAAATTTTGTTCATAAGTTCCATCATATTGGCAGGGCCATCTGCATTGTAGGGACACATTTTGTTGTGTTTTCTGCCTTATAACTTAGTTTTTATAACGGGCATGAAAGTCTTCCAAAGGTCTTATAGAGATTGACTTTGTTGTTGATGATTACAGTCTGGGTAAAGCAAACCTTAGTAATATTTTATGACTTATTGAGACTGAGACAACTTAAGAATTTGACCAAGAACTGCGGTATGTAGCTTGGATTGTGTTGCCAATTTAAACCCTACACACACACACACACACACACACACACACACACAAAAGCAAGATGGATCCAGCCAATGCTTCCTGAATTATCAGAGCTTGAAGTTATTATTCTTTCTGTAATTTAGCCCAGCATCTGACCTGCTTTATACATTATGCAGTCAGTCATACCAGACAATACCAATTGGTTCTGATTTGTCACTTTTTTGGGGCTATGGGGATTCTTCCTAAAGTTGATTGACAGGGTGGAACCATTAATATTGTGTGTATTGCTCTTGACATTTCAGGCCTTATTGCTGTCCCTGTCCTGGTGCATCCTGCAAATGGCAAGGTTCTCTAGAACAGGTCATGCCACATCTCATGTCTACACACAAAAGTATAACCACATTACAGGGTGAGTAGACTTTCTCGTTGACAAATTTGGTAGAGCCTCATTTTTATGTCTAGACTGTTTTAATAGATAATGCATTTTATAGGTACCTCAGTATGTGAATTCCTAGCTAAATAAAAGTTGGACTCGACAGAAAGTGGGTCTTATTCATATTAAGGGTTTTGGAAGTCAGTAGTATTGTGTAATATGAATTTTTGTGGTTAGATGTGTCCGGTATACCGGTTTACCGCTGTATTTTTTCCAGTGGTACATACCACAGTACTTTTTCACTATACCAGTACATTGATTGTTTCCGTAAGTATGATATGTATGGAAATTTCCAAGGAATCTTGTTATGACTTAAATGATATTAACATTATGTTTTCATTGTTCGTGACAAAATAGTTCAACAAATTAACTTCTTTTTAATAAAATGGTTGTATATCTCCCAAATTAATGGTGAATGTTACAATATAATTTTGTTACATACCCATTTAATATTATATGGCTGATCTGGCATGTGATACAGATAGTGATTTGCGAGTGATAAAGGGAGAGTACCGTAAGTAGTGATGAGCAGTTTTTATGTGTTTGTGTGTGTGTGAGAGAGAGAGAGAAAGAGCAAGTACTTTCCTGTTGAAATATTGTATTGAAGTTTTTAAAAATCCAGACAAAGTATGAAAAACTTGGGGAATCACAAGTCAAGATTCAAGGCATGGTTAGAACTGTACCATGTTTGGAGAGAACTTTACCCCATGTTTAATTCAAAGAGACATTCCACAATGTAAATCATAAAATACCAAACTTAGCGAAAATCCATTTTAGCCTCAAAGTTTCAAAAAGATGGTTTACGGAATTTTTTGAAAAGCAAGTTTAAGAAGAGGAACATTCAGTTTGTCTATTTATATGGCTGAGGAATCGAATTTGTTTAGTAAATCTGAAGAAAATTAACAAACATTTGCAACATAAAGGTTGTTGAGACTTTTATCATTATTGGGACAGATGTGGGGAATTGTATGTTTACATCATAAATTCATGCTGCTGTTGAAGTAGAAAATAAAGAGAAGAAAACGGAACAATATTATTTAGAATTTTCTTCTTAAACAATATCCAAATGATTCTTAAAAATCTAGTCCACATGTCAGAAAGAGACTAAATCTTTGTTTTGTTTAATATTTATGCTTAAAATATCACCTTTAAGTTCAGTGCATCGATAATGTCTTTAAATGAAAATATAAAAATGGAGAGTTTGAAAGGACTGTAAAATAATTATTAGTCCAAAACTTATGTTCCATTTGAGAAGTAAGGATAAATCCACTTACACATGACTGCAGTTAAAAATCACTTCACGTATCCCACATGCATGCCAACCATTATACTTTTGGCACAATGATTATGCTTTTTTCTCACCAAATTATGTGGTACACTACATAGTATATGTATTACACTTTTTTGGTACATTAACAAATAAAAATAAAGCAATGAAATGTTGTTCTTGTCATTCTCATTATCATCTCTTTAATTCCACTGATATAAATATGAGCATATTCTTAAAAAGGTGACTTCTGTGTCAGAATAGTATAAAGGTAGTTTCCTTATTTGCTATTAAAACAGACGGGTTTCTTCAAATATGAACTTTGCCTCACAGATTCATTTCATTGATAATCTAGTTAAGTTGTGAACCTGTCTGTACTTTTAAAGGAAATGGCGCCAGATGTTAAGTGAAATGCTTTACGGTGTGATGTTATATGACAGAAAATGTTAAGTGAAATGCTTTATGGTGTGATGTTATATGACGGAAAATGTTAAGCAGATGGATCTTTTCAAGCTTCAAAACATGTCAGATCAGGAAAAAAAGATGAGAGTAATGTAATACAGCAGTGTGATCACTGACCTCATTGCAGATTTCCATTTCATGATCAGTCAGCAAAATTTACGCATGTAGAATAGTTAATGAATGCTGAATATAAATAATATTTCAGTATATTTTGTGCTTTTATTCTGGTTCTAATCCATATGGATTTTGTCCTTTGTGGTGAGAATTTTGACCAGCTGTAGAACCAGGTTTAGTAGTAAAAATGTATCTTATTCATTTGTGCGGTAATTCAGACATGTATTACACTTTTTGCACCAGAATTACACTGTTTTGCCACTTAAAATAGCAATAATTATGCTTATACCTCTCGGGGATGGGGGTTGGCATGCGATCCCATACAAAATTTTGGATACATTCAAGAATAAAGACTGAATTACCATCTCAGCAATGCAGACAGATTGATGATACAACTGCACAGTATATAACTAGGCCTAGCCCTGGTTATGTTCTTCACATGGGATTTTTCAGAGGTTGTACAATATGTTTCATAAAAGACCAAATGCCTGCTTCATATTTTTAAATGTATACATTACAGAAATTGAAAAGAATGTGTGACTAAAAAGAGGGTATGCAATGAATACAAAACAACATATTTAATTCCGAGCCAGGGAAAGAACTCATTTGATATTTTATTCCTATGCCAAATCCAACTCGTTCTTTTCACCCTCTCTGAACAAAACACATAGTATAGTTTTGACTACATATTTGTGCTCCTTTAATCACTTGTTTGGCAAATGTCACATATGCAAGCTCAGTGGCCAAATGGAATGTTATGAAACATATTCAAGCTAAATCAAACTTTCTGAAAAATTTCAGATTAAAAACTAAAATGTGATATTTTATTATTAACTAGCATATGCAGATGTGTTAAGTATATGTATTCCTTTGTAAGGAAGCAAATCATCCTACAATTTTCAGGAGTGCACTTGTATCCTGTCTGAATTTCATATAATTTTCTTGGGTCCACTAAATATTTTCGTGTTGAGTAAGTGTGTTGTTTACTATATATTCTCCTTATTATGCCAACAGTGTAGCTAGTAAACTGTTGTCTTCAGTATCAACTCTCTTGATTTTCATCAATAGGCTCTGTGATGTCAGCACGATGCCTTTAACAGTATGAGATATAGTGTAGACTTAATCATCCCACATTAGTTACAGCTTTTAGATTGCATCTTATACAACATTTAGCATGCACATAGCAAATTCATCTACAATAAAGTTTTAGCCATTTAACTGTGAGGTGGGACCATGATTTTCTTTTGAGCTGAGTTTTTTCTTTTATCTCCGTTAATATTTTTTCCAGATAATATCATGGATAGAATATTGTGTTATTTTGCTATAAATCAGAGCAAAATATTTTTCTAACTATTGAAAGACAGAAATTAAACAAAAGTGTCAGACCTCTTCTCAAGAATGTCGGATTGTTAGTCCCTAATATAATTGCAGTATACCTTGGTACGTATCACATTACATTCAGAAATACTGTGGTAAAAAAAATTTTTATGGTACCCAGCTCTAGTTGTGGTGTGGGTAAATCCCACCAGAGGGTTCATAATTTATGGGTAGTACAAGGATTTGCCAAATTACTTCTCATGAATTATTAGCCTTGGGGTAGGATTTTCCTATCCCACACAAATAATCATTTTTATTTTCCCAGTGGTGATCATGACAGTTGTTATTTAGAAAGGATACACTCTACTTCCCAACAAGTCAGCTGTTGCCAATGACATCAGAAGGCACAGGAAATGTCAAGTCTTGAGAATTCTGGCTTCTCATTTGAGTTTTTCTCAGGTAGTGTCCTTGTCAAAAAATCCACATTTAAGTCTGCCACTTCTTAGGCAGGCTTAAGTTCTTGGTGAATTCACTGTCCCAACTGAATCAGCTCTTCCACAATGCATGGTCCTTTTTGCTTCTAAGTCTTCATTAAAATCTGCACTGAATGGGTGATCTGTGTTGGACTTCTTTGTGACAAGGTGGAATGTGAAACTTCTGACTCTCATATCACAGCCCCCGATATGAAAACCAGGGCAATCAGTGCATTCACCAACTTGAAATAGCCTTGATGCACTAACTTTTCCCCTCATCCTCCGATTCCCAAAGCCTTGCAAACTGAGAGGGAATACATGTGCCAGCTAATCCTAAGTGCGCACATCAAGAGGGAAAAATCAAGGCTCTCGAACTTCATCAGTCTGGCAGAGATTCCAGGACAGTCCTGCATTTTCCTCACCTTCCAAAATAACTGTGCTAGCTTATTTCCCATTTAAACCCAAGGATGTTTAACCTGCATGCTGGGGTTATATAAAATATGTCCTAACAATAAAGTTAGTTTTTCCAAACTAGTGGTTGACAGACTTGCTTGGACGAAAAGCCTTATGACATTGAAAGTTTATTAGTGGAAGGAGAGTTTTCTCCTAGTGGTGTGAAGTGAGATACATCTCTACCTTAAGAGCTTCAGTAGCTAACTTCCAGTGATCCTTAGGAGGAGAAGTTTGCTCTTATCACAATCAAGGGCTACCATTCTATGATTTCAGTCACTTCCTGCTATCATGCAAGGGAGGATATTGTCCAGTACAAAGACCTTACTAACCTTCCAAATTTTGACTTGTCCCAAATGAACCTGTGGCTCTTTGTCTGAAATGGATGTTACGTTGGGTTCTGATGTGGATGAATAAAGCACCCTTTGAACCACTCTGCATTTGTCTACATGGCTCTGTTCAGCTAGATGGAATATGCTAGCTTTAAAATGCTGATTTTATTTTGTGAGAAATATGCATCACTTTATAGTCTTCTAAAACTTCATTTGTCAAATTTTCCTTGCTTTAGCGCAAGAATAAATGTTACTTCCTTGGGTTTATAATTCTAGCATGGTAATGGGGATAAGGTATGAGTGCACCAAATGCTTTCATCCGCTGAGAACAAAACTTTTACACATATGCTATAGTAGATAGATGATCACTCACATGTTTCATGAGAGCTGTTGAAGATTACAGCATTGTATTTCAGGTGGCACTGTGGGGATATGGGAAAACGTGAAAAGTCCTTTCATGCAAGAACTGGAAAAAGTCCTGACTACTTTCATGCTAATTATGTCCAGCACTATATGTATATTACAGTCCTTGTAGGTTCAGCATTTTCCATGTATGTATTCGTAGTATTGGAATCAGTGTCCATTAAAACAAATCTACACATCTGTTTATATTATTGGTCAGAACCATTGCAACTTCCAAGTCGATATGATCAGTGCATGACACGGCAGTGGTGGGTCAGGTAGACCACTCATGACTACAGTTAATCAGAGTGGTACTGACACTTGTAGAACTTGCCCCCATTAACTTATGTGATGTATTAAAATACTTTTGCTGAACTTAAACTTTCTTATGACAATAATTTTACCTCTTGATGACCTAGTTTCACTGTCCAGTTAGTACAAAAATATTTGCATTTAATTCAGTTTCTCTATATGCACAAACTTGAAATTTAATGGATTTGTTCCTCTTAAATGGTACTACTCATCGTAGGCAAAAGTATCTCACAGTGACATACTTTTCACATTCATATGTTAAGATTTTGCATTTAGCCTTGTTCCATGGACACTGTTTTGTGTAGTCACGAAATGTGATGGGTGTACTTATTTTAGGAATATTAATTATCTCAATGACCGACTTTTTGCCATCACAGTGATTTACTTTTCTTGCTCTAGTGATGCTGCAGTTGTAGCTTGCCTGTATTTAAGGACAAGTTAGTTTATAGTACAGTCTTGCATCTGTTAAGTGTCACATGTGGTGCATCTTGTGCCATTAATACTTCTCAAAACCTTCAGGCTAGTTTTGACTAAACATTTTGCATCGAGTGTCCCTGCATGAAGGATTTTCACCATTTTTACAAATGATACTAATCCACCATCAAATATGGCTGTTATTACTAAAACTAGTAACAGCCTTATACATGTTTCATTTTAAAACTAGTAACAGCCTTATACATGACTTCATTTTAAAAAACTACTAACAGCCTTATACATGACTTCCTTTTAAAAACTAGTAACAGCCTTTTACATGACTTCCTTTTAAAAACAGGTAACAACCTTATACATGACTTCCTTTTAAAAACTGGTAACAGCCTTATACATGACTTCCTTTTAAAAACTGGTAACAGCCTTATACATGACTTCCTTTTAAAAACTAATAACAACTAGTAACAGCCTTAAACATGACTTCCTTTTAAAAACTAGTAACAGCCTTATACATGACTTCCTTTTAAAAACTTGTAATAGCCTTGTACAGTGTGACCCCGCTATAACACGGTAGTTGGGGGCCTTAGAACCCGACCATGTTATAGACTGAACCGTGTTATAAGCCACCAGGTCAGTTAGCAGAAGAAAATGATGCATGTACCCAAAAAAATGTGCGGGGGGGGGAGGGGGAGGGGTAGGTAATAAATGCAGGCGCAAAAATATGTGCTTCATTGGCACAGTTACCTTCTTAAATTGATGCATTTTAAATGAGAAATACAACTGTAGTGAAAACAGAGAAGGCATATATAATATTTTACTTTATTCAGAGAACCTCGCATTGGTACATATATGTGTATATGGTTTATATATACATGTCTAATGCATAGCAATAAATAATCAACACCATGTACTCATCCACGAATCACATCACATACATTGAATCCACAATACAAGTAATTCCATCGAAAATATGCACACATACACACACACACACACAGAGATTTAAAATATTCAGTAATTTTGCCACAAATAATATAGGTCTGAATTCAGTGGGAAAAAAATAACACAGTCACGTAACGAATGAAGAAGCACATTTACTTTTCAGTACATCCGAAGTCGGTAAACATTTCCGTTTTAAGCGCCATTGGTAGAGTTCATAAGCATAAACTTTTATCCTGTAATAAGGAAACTTTCATGGCACAGTAAAAATGTTCCAGTCACGTTGGAAAATGAAACAATCCATCAGATTCCATTGCTTTTATTTAAGTTCGGTAATGACTTCCTTTGAAGAAAGGTTCTTTGTTTATATTGAAGATTGTAGTCTGCTTTCTTTGATGAAGGGTGCATGCGTTATTGAAGTCACCGCTAAAGGACAGCTTTGGAGAACCAAAGAAATGCCCATTTCTTATTGTGGCGGCAACATCAAAAAATTGTATTGCATGATAGAGACTGATTTTTTTTTTGCATTTGCTTAGTACATTTTCATAACAATTGGTGCTTCAAAGGTAATGTTTTCTTTACAATTTCAGCTACTATTTTATCTGGGTACATTTAAAACAAAAAAAATTGGCCTTCGTATGGTCAGTTGTAGTTACTGTTCCTCCCTGCCTATTGAATAGACAAGTGAGAGCTTTTTTTTTTTACATTTATGGTAATGGAGTGATGCTGCCTTCCACGCATGCATCAGAAATTTAAAGAAAGGGTCATTCGACAATAGAGATGCATGTGTTCTGGACTGATGACAGGGATTACTACAGAAAATGTGAATGTTCTGAAGGATTTAATTCTGAGTGAAAAGAAGAGAAATTTTACTTACCATCCACATACAAATGTCAGTCTATGTAAATATATTAATTACTAGCGAGCGGCCGAAAATCCAACAAAAGACAGATTATGAGATAATGCCTCGTCCGGTTGATCTCCGCTACCAGAAATGTAAATTTGAAAAATAAAAGCGGATATCTCAAAACATACAGTAATCATGCTAGATGTCAACATAAGCAGATTATGATACGACAATGTACTGTTAAGATGGTTTGTCAATATGGACAAAGAATTTGTTTATGTAACAATAGATAAATTTCAGTGCATTTTACATCAACTTTACGGCTTCCTTTCATGGGGCCTCTGAATTTCTCCACTCCAAACCAATGGTTGTATATGCAAGTTTAAACAGCCAACAATGTCGCCAATAAAAAAAAATCGGCAGATGGTATATTTTGCCGCCATACGGGGAAAAAAAAATCACAATTTGCGACATTGGTGAAACCCTGTGCAATTCCTGAATAAATTTTTACACATTATTTTTCTTACTTTTAAGAAGAAAACACTATTGTTTCATGGATAAGAAAAAGGCATATCAAATTTCAGTAGCCATGCCACGATTGTCTTGTAATATTCATATGCGATCTCTTCCCTAAAACGATAATAAACTTTTTTTTTGTTTTTTTTTCTTTATACTTTTAAGAAAGAATTTTTTTTCATGTACGACAAAAATACATGTATATAAAATTTCAGGAGCCATACCACGACCGTGTTATATCTGAATTTGTGTTATAACGGAGCGTGCTATAGCGGGGTCACACTGTACATGACTTCATTTTAAAAACTAGTAACAGCCTTATATATTACTTCATTTTAAAACCTAGTAACAGCCTTATACATGACTTCATTAAACACTGGTAACAGCCTTATACATGACTTCCTTTTAAAAACTGGTAACAGCCTTATACATGACTTCATTTTAAAAACTAGTAACAGCCTTATACATGTCTTAATTAAAAACTAGTATACATGACTTCATTTTAAAAACTAGTAACAACCTTATACATGACTTCATTTTAAAAAGTAGTAACAACCTTATACTTTTAAAACTAGTAACAGCCTTATACGTGACTTCCTTTTAAAAACTAGTAACAGCCTTATACACGACTTCATTTTAAAAACTGGTAACAGCCTTATACATGACTTCATTTTAAAAACTAGTAACAACCTTATACATGACTTCATTTTAAAAAATAGTAACAGCCTTATACTTTTAAAACTAGTAACAGCCTTATACATGACTTCCTTTTAAAAACTAGTAACAGCCTTATACACGACTTCATTTTAAAAACTAATAACAGCCTTATACATGACTTCATTTTAAAAACTAGTAACAGCCTTACACATGACTTCATTTTAAAAACTAGTAACAGCCTTACACATGACTTCATTTTAAAAACTACTGAACAGAATCTAATTAAATTTGATATAAAGCATCTTGGCAGGAAGTACTTTCCAGTTTATACAAGTGATGCAGATCTGCCCTCAAATATTACTACACACACACACATCAGGTGACAGGCTATCATTTGCTGGGCACTTCTTCCATCAAGCAACTTCTGTACCCCTTGAGGGCACTTAGTGGTACCAATAAGAAGAGGGAGATATCAGTTGTTTTCTTTGCCATTCAAAGAAGGATGGGATGAGATTTCTTGGTCTGGATCCATAGGGTTATCCACTCCATGTACAAACCAAGACCAGATGAATGTTTTACACATGAGGTTAGAGCAGTCACAATTAGCTTAGCATTTTAGTGCAGCTGTTCCTGGACTATAGTAAAAGTCATATAGGTCATATAGGCATTCAGAACTGATATTTCAGGAATGGGTATAAATTTTTAGAATTTCGTTAAACATACTTTTAACTGGCATTGGATCCACATACTTCAGTATTCCTTTAGAAGGCCATACATAACAGAAAAATCATTGTTGACTTGTGTGGGTACTTTTTAACAAAGTCAACTTAAAGGTGTGATCGAGTACAAACTGTATTGAATGTCACATGTGGTGATGTCACAATGAAAACAGCATGTGTTGAGAACAGATTCAAGGTAAAATGTTATACGTTAAGATAGATCCAACGTTTTGTTATGATAGATCCAATTGGAGCACAAGGGAGCAGTCATTTTAGTTAGCAGTGTGCTACGATCATTTACAATTTCCAAAAGTACAATATCCAAAGAAATGTCAGCCACATTATATCAAAGTAGCATATAGGTATGCCAACATTCTCTCCACTGTGCATGTTTTCAATGCAAACAATTTCACCTTACATACGTCACTCTCTCAAAAGTACATAATAACTGGTGAGCGCCCCCTAAACAAGCCAATAGCTGTGGTTAACATATTTTGTAGGTTTGTAGGGCTGGATTTGAGAGGTAGTGGATGTTCTGGAATATTATGATTGGGTAAGTATTGTTGAAAGAATATATTTTACTCCAAAAATGACTCTTGGTAACACACAGGCTACATTTTTCTTTCATTTAATTTTACAGTGTAACCCCGCTTTAGTATGCTCCGTTATAACATGAATTCAGATATAACACGGTTGTGGTGTGGCTCCCAGAATTTTATGTACATGTATTTTTCTCATACACACAAAAAAAATTCTTTCTTACAAGTACGAGAAAATATAAAAAGTTTATTATCATTTTAGGGAAGAGATCACTTATGAATAATACAAGACCATCGTGGCATGGCTCCTGAAATTCTTTATGTATTTTTCTCATACATGAAAAAATAGTTTTTTCTTCTTCAAAGTATGAATAATAATGTGTAAAAAGTTTATTCTGGAATCGCGTAGGGATTTGCCAATGTCGCAAACTGCAAATTTTTTTCCTTATTGGTGGCAAAATATATCATCTGGCAATCTTTTTATTATTGGCGACATTGTTGGCTGTTTAAACTTTTATATACAACCATTGGTTTGGAGTGGAGAAATTCAGAGGCATGAGTTTGCTGAAATTTCGAAGAAAACATTACCTTTGAGTACCAATTGTGATGAAAACATGCTAAGCAAATGGAAAAAAAATCAGTCTCAATCATGCAATACAATTATTTGATGTTCCTGCCATAGCAAGAAATGGACATTTGTTTGGTTCTCCAAAGCTGTCCTTTAGTGGTGACTATTTGTTTGGTTCTCCAAAGCTGTCCTTTAGCGGTGACTTCAATAATGCATGCATCCTTCATCAAAGAAAGCCAACTACAATCTTCAATAAAAACAAAGAACCTTTCTTCAAAGGAAGTCAGTACCAAACTTAAATAAAAACAATGGAATCTGAACTTTTTTCATTTTCCAACATGACTGGAACACGTTTACTGTGCCGTGAAAGTTTCCTTTTTGCAGGGAAAAAGTTTATGCTTATGAACGCTACCAACGGCAGCTTAAAATGCAAACTAACTTTTACCAACTTGGGACTTACTGAAAAGTAAATGTGCTTCATCATTTGTTATGTGATTGTGCTATGTTTTTCCGCTGATTCAGACCTATATGACATGTGACAAAGTTATTGATTATTTTAAATCTCTGTGTGCATATTTTCGATGGAATTACTTGTATTGTGGATTCAACGTATGTGATGAGATTCGCAGGTGAGTACACAGTGTTGATACTATTCATGCTATACATTAGACATGTATATATAAACAGTATACACGTATATGTACCAATCCATGGTCCTCTAAATAAAGTAAAATATTAAATATGCCTTCTCTGTTTTCACTACAGATGTATTTCTCATTTAATATGCATCAATTTAAGATGATAACTGTTCCAATGAAGCACATATTTTACTGCCAACATTTATTACCTACCCCCACCCCACCCCCACCTACAAACTTTTTGGGGTACATGCATCATTTTCTTCAGCTAACTGACCTGGTTGCTTATAACACAGTTCGGTCTATAACACGGTCAGGTTCTGTGGCTCCCAACTGCCATGTTATAGCGGGGTCACACTGTATTATTCACGTTAATAATGAATAGTTAATATATAAATATTTATTTCTCGGATTGAACCGGTGATTATAGCATGCCTTCCTGCATTTTTTAATGGCAAAACAAAAATATCACTTTTCTGGTGATTGTGGTCAGCATCATCATGAAGATTCTGCATTTTGCAAGTCAGATTCAGTAGTAGTAAAACATAAAATGCGACAAAGAGAAGACAATATATTCTATAGTCTCCTTGTACATAGATTTTTAGCCTCATGCATAAATTTGCATCCACATACATTGATTTGTAACCTCATACATATATTTGTACCCATGTATATGGATTTTTTACCCCCGTACATAGCTTTTGTAGCCTTGTACCTAGATTTTACTCTTGTACATCAGTTTGTACCCTTTTATATAGATTCTTACCATTGTAGATAGATTTGTAACCTCATTCATCAATTTGTAACATTGTAAATAGATTTTATACGCTTGTAGAGATTTTACCTTCATACAGAGATTTAGTATCCTCTTCCTTAAATTGTGTGCCATTGTACATAGATTTTTTGTACCCAAGTAGCTAGATTTTGTTTCTGATTTTTTCACTTATTTATTATCATTTAGGGGAGGATATAGTTTTCCTGGCCACAGATATTAACCTGCCAGGAGCAGTGGATTGGGTGATGATGCAATCTTGTTTTGGACATAACTTCATGTTGGTTTTGGAGAAACAAGAAAAGATGGAGGGACAGCAAATGTTTTATGCCATAGTACAGCTTATTGGCACACGGAAACAGGCAGAGAACTTTGCTTACAGGTATGAGGGAGATGGTGGGTGAGGTCTTTATTTATCTGTGCACAACAGCTGCAATCCAGTTGGAAAACAAAATTTTTAATAATAATCAAGATCAGAACACTCATTTTGAATGTATGTTCCCAGTCATATAGGAATACATGCTTATTTTGAATTTATGTGTCAATCCTTTGGGGTATTCACATTCATTTTGAATGTATGTACCCAGCATATGTGAATACACACTCATTTTGAATGTATGTACCCAGCATATGTGAATACACACTCATTTTGAATATGTGTACTCAGCCATATGGGAATACACATTTATTTTGGATATTTGTACCCAACCTTAAGGACATACAAACTTGTTTTGAATGCATGATTCCAGTCATATATGAATGCACACTCATCTTGAATGCATGATTCCAGTCATATATGAATGCACATTCATCTTGAATGTATGTACCCAGCCATATTGGAATATGGACCACTCTGGTGACCTAGTGCTTAGAGCATCTGCTTCGGATGCGGGAGGTCGTGTGTTCAAATCCCAGCCAAGTTATACCAAAGACTTATAAAAATGGAACTAACAGATGCCTTGCTAGGCACTCAGCATTAATAGGTTTGTGTTAGGACTGGTCGGCCTGGTGTCAGGATAATGTGACTGGGTGGGACATCATGCTCTATGTCTGTGGCATGATGACCTAGTGCTAGACATCACTATAAACTGCCACACTGCAGACATCATAGCTATATGATTGAAATTATTTTAAAGCTATGTTAAAAATCCAAATCACACACACACACTTATTGGAATATACATTCATGTTAAATTTATGTTCCCAGTCATACAAGAATACACACTAATTTTGAATGTATGTTCCCAGCCATGTGTGAATACACATTCATAATTTTTGTGTTAATTATGAAGTCAGTAGTTTTGTTCTGACTATGCTCTTTTTTAAAAAAAAAAGGTTTCAGTTCTTTTTTAATAATGATAATAATAACAATAATAAATACTTAATAACAATACAGTCCCTGAAATGGGTAATTTTACCAAAATTGCATTTCTTGTATATTTCATTTGCACTTGAAACACATTAAGAATTTATTTTGTTTCCATTCTTTTTGCATTGTATTTATGTTTATGCTGCAGTTTTTGTTGGTTTTCATTTGCAGTCTGAGAAATGCATTCTGATTTTGTGTTTATTGCTTCAGTTCATTGTTCTTGTTTGTTTTAATTCATTTGGAACAAAATGGAAACGCTTTTACCAAGTCGGTGTTTTCTATTTCAGGACTATTAAAAGGAGATAACTGTTGTTTTCTTGTAGTCTTTTTAAAAGTATGCTTTAATAAAGTAACAAATTCATAAAATGCAAAAGACAATAATTTAATTTACAATAAATACAAATATAATTGTAAGTGTTCTAAATGTAAAACGTTTTGAGTTTTTGTGAGTACATTCTTATTTCATTTTGTTCAAATCAAAATTGTACAGATACAACTGCTGGTCATGATGTTATCACATCAATGGCAGTTGTTACGTCTGAACAGTGTCTTGGTTTGTAAGGAATACAGAATTATAATTGTATAGAATCTGATCCTGGATTATCATGCTAAAGAGAGTTTTACCATAGAAGTTTAATGGCAGCCTGAAAATAATCAATTTTCAATTCGATTTATGAAAAAAGAAATGTATTAACATTTGATTTTCATTTATCATCCATTATGTGTTTTGCATTCATACTTGCTGTTTTCTTCCTAATGCATTCAGTTTGCTTGTGTTTGTTCTGCATTCATTTGTATTTTTTCTGTATTTCATTTTCATTTAACTGGTGAAAGTACCCATATTAGAGTCTGTAATAATAATAATAATAATAATAATAATAATAACAACAAATAATTACAGCAACAGTGATAATAATATTAATAATAATAATAATAGCAACTGTGTGTTTCAAGATAAAGATTTCCATGGTGTATTTGATAAATTTTTGCCATCCAGAAGTTCGTTGTGAAATTAGAACAGTTGAGCATGGGAAAAAGCTGAATATCTCCATTTAGTTGGACTGATTTCAGTGTCTACTATTTCATGAGGCAATATTATGTAACTGATTACTAAACAGTCAAATAATTTGGAATAAATTATTTTTCATTACTTGCAAAAATGGTCCATAATAAATTAAGGTACAGTCAGTCCTGTCAATTCCAGCCACCTGTGAGAAAAGTCTTTCTATTCAGGTGGCCTCTGTACACAGGTTCACCTTTTAAAATTGTTGTTGTTTTTTTTGTACAAATACCATGTTGAATATCATTATAATTATTATTATTATTATTATTATTATTATTATTATTATTATTATTATTATTATTATTTTCAAGATTGTGTTATGCACACTTATCTCATGGATATGTTGTTCTCTTTCAAATTTATGCTGCAAACAATTACTGCATCCAGCTCACTTTAAATCCATTGTATAAATTAAGTCATCATTGACTTAAAATAGACTTTAAAGGTAGGCTTGGAAACAGGTGTTAAAGCTAGTCATGGAATACCAGCTGTTCATATTTTCAAAATAATATCTGGATTAGCCAGTTGCTCAGCTCCCAGAGCTCAGAAGACAGTAGGCTTATAGAGAAGCCTTTGATAAATAGGAAATTAAAAGGAAGCTGTATGTGGATATTGTGATCCATGAACCAAAACTTTGCATGCCTTTACAGACAAATATTGATTGACTACTAACCCTGATGAAAAGGGATGTAACTCATATCTCTTCTCAAAGACCAGATTTTTTTTTTTTCTTTAAAGATAACTTTGATTCACAGGCAAATAGATACAAATGCATGTCTTTCTGGCACAAAAATTGACTTTCATTTCTGCTCAACACTGGCAGATAGCTGATAAAAACTTCCTCACTTTCGAATTTGACATATTGACACCTCTTAGTTGCACTGTCAGCATGACTGGAGTCCTGAATACAAGCAAGATAAGAAACGTTTGCACATCAATTCATATTGATATTCCTTTATCTGAAGAATCCCTTCCTCATGAAGCAAAGATTTAGTTCGCATAGACTGAGTGATCACTGTAGATACATGGCAGTGGCTGCTGAAGGCAGGGAGAAACCATTGGTTGGTTAGGAAACACTAGCCACTGACCATCGAAGGCAGGTGACTGTTATATACAGGACAATTTATATATTAAATTTGCTGGTAGGGTTGATTTATAATGGACAGGTGAGTAAAGGTGACCATTATGACAGGTTTGACTTTATATACCATACAGTGCACACAGTTTCCTTTGTTAAGGCTAAGAACATGTCACATTATGACATCGCAGTAGTGTCACAAAGAATGCTAGTTATGTCTCAAGGAGGTGGTCAGTTGTACTTGCCTTAGACTTTGCCTATTTCATAATGATAATAATAACACATAATAATAATAGTAGTAGTAGTAGTAATAATATTAGTAAAATTTTTATTTTAAAATGATATCCTAATTGGTGTCCTGTAGCCATTTGCCTTTACACTTAAGTATCTGAGAAGCTAAGAAGGTAAAAATTAGTGATATAGAAAAAAATTTATTATATAGAAACGTCTTCTTCAGACTTTTTGGTTATATGGACCAAAGTAGCATCCAGCTAAATACAGAGCTTATTCTGTTTAAATTTACAACTTCTAAGGATGATCAGTTATCTGGAAAAAATCCATATCTCCAGTAAGTTTGGATAATTAATGTTTTGGTATACTATATACTAGTGCTGGTATTAATGTGATAATTGTTCATGCATTCATTCTTAATCAACATGCTCTTGACCAAACAAAAGGATTTGTGTTTATGAAACTTTTAAGTGCATTTTTTCTATATAATTAAGCCTGTTGTCCTTAATTGCTTGAACCCTACAATTGAGTATGTTTTTGTTTTAGGCTGGAGTTAAATGGTCATCGCCGCCGCCTTACGTGGGAAGCTACTCCAAGAAGTATTCACGATGGAGTTCAGTCAGCAATTATGGCCAGTGATTGCCTAGTCTTTGATACTAATATTGCACAGCTTTTTGCAGACCATGGAAATTTGGGCATAAACGTTACTATATCTACATGCTAAATGTAGGGATGCTTTTATTCTGGGCCATGTTTAGTGTAAATTAAATTTAACTTAAGTTATGCTTTTTTGTATTGTTTCTCATGCATAAGAAGATGGTGACACATAGGTATCATTTTTCTGCCATCACCATTGTTATTAAAATACGATATTTTGTAGTGATAACAGTTTTTTTTTTTAAGTTGTGCACATATCACTTACCGTATTTATTCCTTGATAAGCCCATACTTGATGATAAGTCGACCTCCACTTTTAAAATACATTTTGACAAGTATTTACTAAAGAAATAAAGATATCTTTGATGAGATGCTGACTCCCAGGTTTTTGAAAAGTTTATTAGACTGGCCCTCGGAGCATATCCTTGGAAAAATTTGTACATTAATGGAGATATAGTATTCAGTTGAGATGTACTAAACTGGTGAGATCTAAAATTCAAGTGAGATATAGTATTCTGGCAAGATCTAGTATTCTGGCAAGACATAGTATTTAATGAGATAGATTATTTTGGTGAGATGTAGAAGAACCTGTGTTCATCAATTCACGGAAGACACAAAGTGTATTACCACATTGCACTCATGTTGTTGGTTTGGTGTAGTTTTCTTACTGAGTATATTAGCTACAGTATTATTATATTGGGCAGATTACTGTTTGTTTGTTTTTTCTTCACAAAGTAACTCTGTTCATGCATTTTTTTCCCCCTGAAAATTGCTAACCTTTCAAAACTTTTGCACAGGATGAGCATTCAATTGATAACGCTTCAAGTGCCATTTGTTTTTCGGTAGTATTTAGTAAGTTTTATATTCAGGTTTCAAAAGGATTCTAGACCTGTTCACCAAAGGCAATGTGTGAATAATTACATAGGTCCAACTGGAGCGATAAATTTTTCTGATCTTAGTATAGTCATATAGTAGCATACCTTGAGTATTTAACAATTACAAATTCAAATTTTTCAGATTCACTATCTTTTATCCTAATCTTTGGAAATTTTTACTATAAACCTTTTATATATTTTGTGTATTATAATGTCATATGTTCAAAAGATAAACTTCATATGGCTTAAAATCCATACCATTTAGCAACTTCATTGATCTCTGTACTGGCTACTTGTCAAGTGCAATGATTGCGGTTTTCCATACAGTTTAGCCAGATATGTAATGCTGTAAAAAAAACAAAAAAACTTTTCTCCTTTCCAAGGCATACAGAAATGCTTAAAACATTATAGGTACCATCTGTTGTTCTTTCGGTTCAGATTTTAAATTACTTTATTTACCAGACTGTTTTGGGCATATTGCCCAAAGTATCAATGTTATTGACCACTCCTTTTGGGTGTATTACTCAATGCATCCTGGTATGTTCAAGAGTCCCTTTTGGTATATTGCCCAATGAATCTGCATAGATTGCCCAGGCCTTTTGGTATATTGCCCTGTGAATATGTGTATATTGCCTAGACTTTCTGAGTATATTACCCAGTGAATTTGCTTATATTGTCCAGACCTTTTGGTATATTGCCCAATGAATCTGCATAGATTGCCCAGGCCTTCTGGTATATTGCCCAATGAATGTGCATTAATTGCCCAGGCCCTTTGGTATATTGCCCTGTGAATATGTGTATATTGCCTAGGCTTTCTGAGTATATTACCAAATGAATCTGCTTATATTGTCCAGACCTTTTGGTATATTGCCCAATAAATTGGCATATATTGCCCAGGTGTTTTGGTATATTGCCCAATGAATGTGCATTAATTGCCCAGGCCTTTTGGTATATTGCCAAATGAATCTGCGTATATTGCCCAGGCCTTTTGGTATATTGCCCAATGAATCTGTGTATATTGCTCAGGCCTTTGAGTATATTCCCCATTGCAACTGAGTATGTTCACAAGTCCTTTTGGATATATTGCTCAGTGCATCTGGATGTATTACCAAGGTTTTTGGGGTGTATCTCCCAAGCTGATTGGGTGTTTTGAAAGATGGCAGTTGAACTGGGCTTGTCTTTTTCAGAGAGCAGCACATTGTACTATTGTACTGTACACTTCTGATTACATATGTAATCTGTTTGTGCATTGTTGCTTAGTAGCAGCCACCAAGAACAGTGGTGAAAAATGGTCATATCACTTATGTGTCATTTATGAATGTGTTCCAAATTCAGGACTTAGTTATTGAAATAGTGTCCTTTCATAAACAGAAACAATGGTTAGCTAATTTGCCTGATGTTTACATTTATACTTCCTGTGAGAAATTTCTGTTATTTATTAAAGTTTCTTTAAAATAGTCATGGTATACATTTTGTATACTATAGTTACTTCACACTATTTTCATGGTATGCCGATATTGTAGGTAATGTCTAGAAAATCACCGAATTTTGACCTTTAGCTGGATGATTTTGTTTGTTCACTTTAAAATTTATTGAAATTTTTGCAAAGTTACTGTCTGATGCAACTGAAAATGTTAATTTTGTCTTGACTTTGAAGAACAGACTTATTGAACACTTTTAAGACTGCATTGTTGTTTTGATAGCATCTGTGTTAAGTTTGTGCATGTAGCTAAATTTCTGTCACCATTTTATGTACAGGCATGAAATATGATGGTGTATTTATCATGGAGGGTACTACCACCTACAGGCAAAGGTAGATCAGTGACCTACTTTTCATGTCCCAGCATTTACATTAAGTATTTGAATTTAGATCAGTAACTTGGACACTGTTATGTGTACATTCATGAAATTTGATTGGTCTATTTATATTTTTATGTTAGAAATATTAAACACCCCAAATGACCTACTGGTAAAGTCACAGTGATCTACTTTTTTGCTCTCATGACTATGCTAGGGTTTTGGATTATGTCACAGTGATGCATGTGAGATAGTATTCTGCAGAATCCTTGTGACAAATATGTGAGTCATCCTACTGTTTTGTAAAGATCTGAAATTACTGTTACTCTTTCATCTTCAGATCATATATTGCCATTTTACTTGAAGTGTTTCATTTTTTGTTCCAAATGCATTGATCCAGATTTTCTGGTACATCATGTTATGATAGATCTGGGTCTATGCAGTTTTTTGTTTGATTGCACCACATTGGATTCATTATGATCCATAGGATACTGATGTTCATGGATTTCATTATTGTTACAAACCATGAATTGAAAGATCCATCAAACCATGATCCTTTTGTTGAGGCAATTAGGGTCCTTGCCTATTCCATCAATTTAGGTACTGATCAAATTATGTTTTTGCAAAATGATGAAAATCGAAAAGCTCAAAAATAAATTAATTCATTGTGATATTGTTGCCAGATGTACTCACATACAAGTCAGATCCAACAGCAAATGCCATGGACACTGATCTGTCTTCATGTAATGTGGTGTCTATGTTGTTTGTTCAGTTGAATAATCATAGCAAACTGCATACATCCAGATCTTTGTCAATGCAGTTTGCATTTGGATTGACTTGTACACTAGTATATGCAGGATACCTCAAAGACTTCTCCCCAGTCTTTGTTTAATTTTTAAAATCCTAAAACTGTGTAAATGAAATTTAGATTAGATATGGATTAGATATGCAACACTGTGAGTTGAACCCAGAGATACTGTATATGCTCCTGGCAAAATTCATAAGGGGTATATTATTTAAAGAAGTGCTAGCATTATTTTTCTGCTTAACCTACAAATAAGTTTTATTTGTATTATTTGGTTGTTCTCTACAACTTATAAAGTTTGTTCCACTGTGTAATCTTTGATAGTAAACAGTTAAGAAGTAAAAGGTATTGAATTTTAAAAAGATATATATTTTTATGCAATCTGAAGAAAAATGCCCGATTCCTTTCACTACTTATCCCGACTACATAAGATATTAAGCAATGAAAGCTCCCACACTGCGCCATGAATTTCTATCAGTGACCTTTCAAAGTCAACATGTTTTGAAAGAAGAATTGAAATAATTGAGTTGTATTCTTGACGTGTGATTTGCCTCTTTAACATACTCAGCATCAAAGAAATTAATCATATACTCATTTAAAAACTATCTCCCTCCACTCTCCCTTACCCCTTCAACCCTGATAAGTATTAATATTAAAATGTGTCACATTAGTACTTTAACATCAAGCTACTGTTATCATTTTATGTACGTTTTAAACTATTTTGACAGAACTTTCCATTGAAAAGTTTTTACATAGTTACCTCCCCCGGCCACTTTATGGCACCACACACATATTTCCATTAAGGTAATGACTATATATGCACCTGACCCAAGAAAGACTGACTTGAAAGAGTAACACCAAAAATCCTAAGCATTTATTTATTATTATGAATAAACTGTATTTCTGCAGGAAACTTTAGATTTATGCCGTCAAACAATATCAGAATAATAGTAAACAAAAAAAGAAACTTGTTACAGTAGCAGAATCTGTGCTTGTCATAAACATAGAATTGACTAAAATCTACATATTCTAACTGACTCACATGAATGACTCTTTTAACAAACTTTCAATATCATTGGTTAACAATTATATGAGTTTTATGCTAATTTATTTTTAAGATTTTACATTTACTCCAATATGTTTAGTCTTTTCCGAATATGCAAATAGTTGAATAAAATGGTGCCAAACAGGGAAATTTAAATGCATGGGCGACATCCATGGGCTGCTCCTCTTAAGGTGATTTGTGTTTAAGATATATCTAGTTATGTGCAACCATGACAACAGCTTCACTATTTGTGCAGTCCCAGCCTTATTACCATTAATCTGCCTCAACATCAGTACAGGATCAATGGTTATCACTGTAATTTGGGAAAGGCTTTGTTTATGCAATTCAAAGAGATTTTGTGAATTTCAGCAAGAACTGTAAGATGAAACAATACAGACATTGCAGCTTTAATCAAAACATGCATAGTTACTAAATTCCATTGTGACGAGTTGTTATGCACAAAATTCAGGAAAAAACTACATTGTCATTTAAATGGAACTTGAAAAATTATTTAAAAGAAGCATTCAAATTTGACTTAAAGATAATCTCTGAAATTCGACAAATCATGTCAAAATTGTGAGACCAAAATTCCCATCATAGGAAAATCATTAGTTGAATACTTGATGGTTTGATTTTTTTGCCATCATGATACATTATTAGAAACTTTAAAAAATATGCTTATGGGCGTTGTGATTAAATTTCCTCCTTTTCTTGAAAAGTAATATAAAACAACTTATTAGAATACACTATTTTCGAACAATTCTTTGAAATATCTGCTTATTTTGTGATTTTGTTATCAAAGTAATTTTTAGGAAGAAATATAAATATTTCATTCTGCTTATGACAAGTTAACCATGATCATTTTAATTATTAAACCAGTATATCAGTTAGATAAAAATGAGAGAAAAGATATGTGTCCACGTGAGATTGAGTCTCATTTCGGCCAACATGGGTATGTGAAAAAGCTTGCCAATGGGTTGGTAGTTCTTCCCAGGGTTTTCTCAGATTTGTTTCCTCAACCAAATATATTGTCCACCATATATAGATAATCATGTGCTGAGAAATGTTGTTAGACCCCATAAAAACCAATAAACCATTTCAGTCTTCATTTCATTTCAAAATTAAAAATTTATTGATGTACTGAATAAAGTTTTATTTATTTGTTTAATTCATTATTGAATTGAAACGTTTATTTGTTTATATATTTATGTTCACAAAAACATGAATTAGTGATGGAAACAATGTGATTGAAAGTGAATGTACAAAAAGTATTCAGGCTGGCATGATTGAGAAGTTGTAAATCTGTAATGAAAACTACACAATTCACCAAGTAATGTCTCATAATGATGTACTGTTAACTTAAGTAGTCATTCAGGTAAAAGAAATTTATGGTAAATATGTATAAATAAAGTTTCAATAGCACTGAGTGCTGTGCAATATTAGTATCATATGGCAGAACATCATATAATATGAGTATGGACCTGCCCTTTAAAACCACAGTGGAAAGATCTACACTTATTTTGTGCACCGAGGTATTCATTTGTTTTTTTTAAAGTAATTGTACAAAATAATTTAGTGGCCTTGTTGTAACTGTGTAATTAGACAGAATTAATAGTTTCACCATGCCAATCAGCCTTACAGAGCACCTTGGTATCTCTTTACCTGTGACCAATAAATGGACTCCAGCAGTTGCCTGACTGGACCACAAACAGCTGCCTGACATGAGTAATTGCATAATACATGTATAGGCAAACATATGAAGAAAGAAAACCCACCAAGGATTCATAAAGTAAATAAAATGTAGACAATATATAGTTACTTTTAGTTCCAAAATTTTAAGTTCACTAATTTTTATTAAAAACGAAAAGTTTCAAACGTTTTTGTGCGATTAGTATTTTTTTATGCAAATGAGGTTGGTTAGAGCTTATGGGAAGTGGAACTGTTAATTCCAGTATCTAAAACAGAGTGACTGTGGTTAACTGGTTAGCATGATGGATAATTGTGACCAGAATGGTGCAAGTTTTGAATCCAACCATTGGATCAACTGTGGTCGGCTTCTAATTGCCTCAACATTATACAACCTTCATGTGTTTGTGCTGTGAAGCACTAAACTAATTTCAGTATCTAACACAGGATAATCAAGGATAAGATGTACAAAGTGGGAAAAAATTAGGCTTGAGAACAATATTAGAAAAGTGTAGAAAAATATAGGCTTGATTCATATCTTTGTCAATTTTTATACCTACAGTGTTATCTGTTGCTTTAAACATAGTCGGTTTTGTATGTGTATGCTTTTTGTCAATAGGTGCACTGTCAACTTTTAGGAGTTTAGCTGAAGAATTCTGTTGGTAAAGCTGCATCTTTCTTGGCATTTTTATTATTGTTGTCATTTTTACCATTTCTTCTGTGTAGAGTGAAGCACTTTTCATTAAAGGGAAAAATTTATATGCCATTGTTTTCTAACATTCAAGAATATAGTCCATGACTTTTATCAGTATGTTACTTTAAACCAATTCTGTATGTGCTTTTAACTTTAACAAGGTTTGCCACAAGATATGATGCTAAAAATTTAAGAGCACAACATTAATTTTTAAGACTCTTTTTATAAAATTACCAACCACCCGTAATGTTGGCCATGTTGATTGAAATCCTCACAGTTATTTACCAAACAAGAGGGACCTCAGTTACTGCATAGCTTGCTCAGTTGATGCTGAGATGTAGTCATCAGCTGATTTATTTGATACGAATTTTGGATATACCCAGGTTCTTTGGTATTAGGAAAATTAAAGTCCTTGAATGTATTTAGTACCACCTAGGGCTTGGTTAATTTTGAAATCACTAAAAGGCAGATAATATATTTATTATATTGCTCACTGAAAATAGTACAGAGAAAGTTTCACATCTTACAATGACTGTCCCACCAAAAATAAAGCAAAAGTAAAAAATGGGAAGTGGGCTTCAGTAATTTGCTAGATGATCAGAAAGTCACATGAAGCTAATTTTCTTTGTAATATATAAAGATAAACTGTTACACAAAACCACAATTATATGACTTAACAAAGATATGAAATGCGTCAAAAACTGCAGTTGTTCATGTAAATTTGGAACAACTACTACAAATCTTCAGGTCCATATTGTTTGTTATATCGTAATGCTGTACACTTCTTTTGGAAACCATATAGTTATGGTCATAAAGGTAGTCATCATGTTCATCATAAAATTCTGACGTCCGTCACTGTGAAATTGGCAGTGTAGTATGTAACTGTTGAATTCAACCTTTATATGAATTACATAGATTTAACTTTCCACAGAAGTTGAAAAAATAACTCTAGTGCTAATTGTTGATCCTTGTTATTAAAGATTTAGCTTTCATCATATGAAACAAAAGAAGGGCTGTAATTTTCTTTGTTCTCTTTGCACAGTCTTTACCCATTTAGATATTGTAGAAATATGTAATCCATATAGCCAGTTCTCATTGGATATATCTTCACTGAAATTTCCTTAACTTTTTCAGACTCTTGAAAGGTTAAAGGAGTTAATGCCATAATAATCAAGTCTGCCTCCCATGCACTTACATAATCATCTGTGTATCTCATTGTGTATAAATATATATATGTATAAAAATATATATGTATCAAAGAATAATATGTACAGTATTTGTAAATACGTCTTCAAGGAGTTCTTTTAACAAAAGCGTCACATATGTGCAACACAGCTTTGGTTCATGTTAATATTTCTTAATGTAATAATGTGCTATGTGTACATACATTACAACAAAATAAAGCTTTTAAAGTTCATTAAGTTGCTTTTTGATTTTATGAAACTAATGTTTGATTAGTAATGACAAAAACTGTAATGCTGAATAAAGAGAGCTTAGCAGTATCACCATTAGCTTCTCTGAATTTGCCAAACTTGGGAGAAAAACAGATACTGTTTCTTATGCAAATTTTATTTTATGAAACAAATTTTGTCAGTAAAGTGAAGATGTAGGTGTATGCTCTCAGGCTCTTTCTTTCTGTCTCACTTTTTCGCTCTGTATTTCTGTCTGTCTGTGTCTTTGTCTCTCTCATACATACACACACACAGCGCATGCATGCTCATGCCCACCAAACATTATGAAGGAAGTACTTTGCTCCTGCATATTTGTGACACAGTTTGCTTTTGTAGGAAAACTATGTAAGTAGGATACAACTATCCCACAACAGTTCCAATATGAAGAAAGAAACTTTTGTTTTATTTTATTAACAGTCATTCAGGTTTACAGCAAATTCTTTGTCATGAACTTAGGATTAATTGACACTTAATGTCAGCAGCAAGCTAGGAGGCAGGTGTTCAATGCTAGGGGTAAGGTTCATAATGTTGCAAAATTGTATAATATTTCAAATGGCTTAGATCTGGAAGTTTCAGTTGTCAAGAATATGTTGGGTAGAGTTCATTGCCCTTGAAAATATATAAAAGCTTTGCAGGACATGTGAAAACAAACATTTATACACTACAAAATCATGATGTATTCATACCCATGTACTTGGGTATTGTCCATGAAATTTCAAGTACTTCTATGTATTTAGTGCCACCTAGTGCTTAGTTAACAATGAAATGAACAAAGGGCAGATAATACATTTATTTCCTTGCTTACTGAAATATCCAGTACAGAGAAAGTTTCATAGAAGATTTTATCATGACTGTTTCTCCCCACCTCCTTAAAAAAAACAAAAAAAAAAAACAAAGAAAATATGTATTAAAAGAAACTCCCTTGAAGCTTATGGAAAATGCCTCTGTTGTTTGTCAAATAAGCAATTCAGTTGTAGCTTATTTTCTTTGCAATGTAAAGGCAAACTGACAGATGAAGACTATACAATTATATAACTCCAAAAAAGGGTAGATATATATATTTGTGTCAATAACTGCAATTGTTTATGTAAATTTAGAATCATCAATGCACATCTTTAGATCTTTGTTTTTGTATATCATAACGCAGTGGGCTTCTTGTGACAACTTTTCTGTGGAAGCCATTTAGCTGACCTGATAACTGGTAGTGAGCATATCCATGATAAAATGTTGATGTGTTGTCTGTCACAACGAAAGTGACTCTAGTACGTAACTGTGTTGAATTAACTTTTTATATGAATTACATTGCTTTAACTTTCCACAGAAGTTGAAAAAATAACTTAAGTGCTAAATGTTATTCATTATTATAGCTTTGCTTGTATCATATGAAACAAAGTTATTGTAAGAATTAAGAAGGGCAGTTATTTTCTTCGTTCTCTTTGCAGTCTTTACCCATTTTTATAGTGTAGAAAGCATGTAAACTGTTGTATAGCCAATTCTCATTGGAAATATCATTACTGAATTTTTTTTAACTTGTTCAGACTCTTGAAAGGTTAATGGAGCTAATGCCACAATAATCAGGTCTGCCTCCCCTAGCACTTACATAATCAACTATGTATTTCACTGTGTATAAAAATATATATTAGCTCACAATAATCAGGTCTGCCTCCCCTAGCACTTACATAATCAACTATGTATTTCACTGTGCATAAAAATATATATGTATCAAAGGATAATATATACAGTATTTGTAAATATATGTCTTAAGAAGTTCTTTTTCCAAGTACATCACTTGTTTGCACCATTTTAGCTTTGGTTCATGCTTAATTTGTATTCATGTAAATATGTGTATACATTAAAAGCAAATAAAACTTCTGAAGTTCATTAAGTTGCTCTTTGTATTACTGAAACTAGTGCTTGATTAGTAATGACAAAAATATGTAATGCTGGATCAAGAGAGCTTAGTGGTATCACCATTAGTTTGTCTGAATTTGCCAAACTTGGGAGAAAATGGATGCTGTATCTTATGCAAACTTTATTTTATTAAACAAATTGTCAGTAAAGTGAAGATGTAGATATATACTCTCTCTCTCTTTCTCACACACACACACACACACACACAAATATTCATGCATGTTTTTTCCCACCCAACCCCGCCCTTCAGTAGATTAAAAAAAATTAAAATTTTAGAAGGGATTCAGCTAAGCTTATGGAAATATGCTTCATTTGTTTGTCAAATAAGCAGCTCATTTGTAGTTAATTTTCATCATAATGTAAAGACAAACTGACAATTAAACAACTCAAGAAATGGTATATGTATAAAAGAAATGCTAATAACTGCAATTGTTTATGTAAATTTGGAATCATCAATGTACATCTTTAAATCCTCGTTTTTTCTGTATACTGGTATCATAATGCTGTGGAGTCCTTTTGACAACATTTCTACAAAAGCCATTTAGCTGACATGATAAATGGTGGTCACATATCCAGGAAAAAAATTCTGATGTGTTATCTGTCACAGTGAAAGTGGCAATGTAGAATGTAACTACTTAATTCAACCTTTAAATGAATTACATGGATTTAGCTTTCCACGGTTCTAATTGTTACTACTTGTATTATTTGATTTGGAACAGTACAGTAGACAAAGACATTTTTTAGAGCTGGAATTACATCACATAAAAAGAAACATCAGCTCATTGGAGCATTTTTTCCACATAGAAATGCTTTGGTTTGAAATATGTGTGTGTGTGTGTGTGTGTGTGTGTGTGTGTGTGTGTGTGTGTGTGTGTGTGTGTGTGTGTGTGTGTGCGCGCTACACTGTTGTTGCATGAAATAATATGTTGTAATGCAGTTATGTGCAGTATGTACATAGGTTAAAACAAAATAAAACTTCTAAAAGTTGGTAAGTTGCTTTTTATTGGTTATGATGAAATGTAATGCTGGAAGAAAGAGAGCTTTGTGGTATCACCATGTTTTCTCTGTTGTTGCCAACTAGTGATAAAAAAAATCTTGTCTTGTCTGTGAACTTTTAATTTTATTGATCAAGTGAATCTGTTTAGCAAATTCTAAATGTTCATATGTACTCTCTCTCCCTTTCTCCTTCCCCACCTCTCTCTCTCTCTCTCTCTCTCTCTCTCTCATACACACGCACACATGCCATGAATGCAAGCATTTAGTCTAAAATGAAAGAAGTACTTTGTTTTCATTCCTGAACATGTTTGACAGTTTGCCTATGTGAGAAAGCCATGTTGGATACTCCCAACCCATAAACGGTTTTTTATGAAAAAAGATGAATTTTGCTATGTCATTATGGTTTACAGCAAATTTTATTTGATTAACTGTGTACACTTTTGTACTAAACATTGAAATTAGATTTTTTGTGTTTGTACACTCAACGTTAGGACTAAGGTTCAAGCTGTTATAAAATTGTACTGGAATCCAGATTGCTTACATCCGGGAGTTTCAGCTATGAAGAATAGTTTGAGCAGAATTTATTGCCTTTGGTGATATGTAAAAGCTCTAACTTTTGTTGATATTCGTGTATTCATGACAACTTTATACTTTGTACATTAGAAGGGTTTGCCAGTTTTGTACTTAGGAATCTGAGGAAATCAGTGGTGGTGGTTGCGTCACAAACCGATCTGAGGAAATTGGTAGTGGTCGTAGCACACAAACTGATCTGAGGAAATCGATAGTGGTTGTAGCACACAAACCGATCTGACGAAATTGGTAGTAGTCGTAACACACAAACTGATCTGAGGAAATCGGTCGTGGTCGTAGCACACAAACCGATCTGACGAAATTGGTAGTGGTCGTAGCACACAAACTGATCTGAGGAAATCGGTAGTAGCACACAAACTGATCTGAGGAAATCGGTAGTGGTCGTAGCACACAAACTGATCTGAGGAAATCGTTAGTGATCGTAGCACACAAACTGATCGAGGAAATCGGTAGTGGTTGTAGCACAAACCGATCTGAGGAAATCGCTGGTGGTCGTAGCACACAAACTGATCTGAGGAAATCGATGGTGGTCGTAGCACACAAAATGATTTGAGGAAATCACTGGTGGTCGTAGCACACAAACTGATCTGAGGAAATCACTGGTGGTCGTAGCACACAAACTGATCTGAGGAAATCGGTGGTGGTTGTAGCGTCACAAACTGATTTGTGGAAATCGGTAGTGGTCATAGCACACAAACTGATCTGCGGAAATCGGTAGTGGTCGTAGCACGCAAACTGATTTTAGGGAATCGTTAGTGGTTGTAGCACACAAACTGATTTGAGGGAATCGGTAGTGGTCGTACCACACAAACTGA
Organism: Megalonaias nervosa; assembly: GCA_016617855.1. Classification (NCBI taxonomy): domain Eukaryota; kingdom Metazoa; phylum Mollusca; class Bivalvia; order Unionida; family Unionidae; genus Megalonaias; species Megalonaias nervosa. The sequence continues at coordinate 3,376 of JAECUM010036747.1, read as the reverse complement.
TCTGAGGAAACTGGTGGTGGTTGTAACGTCACAAACTGATCTGAGGAAACTGGTGGTGGTTGTAACGTCACAAACTGATCTGAAGAAATCGGTAGTGGTTGTAGTGTCACAAATCGATCTGAGGAAATCGGCAGCGGCACGATTTACCCAAATACACCCAAATACTACCCAAATACACCCAAACTGACGGAACAGTGAAGCAATTACTGAGTATCGTTCGATAACATCAGTATCGTTCGTGTATTTCAAAGCTATCTTTGTCATCTCGTCATGAAGAGATTCTGTACGATAAATATCTGCATTAGGCCGTACAAAGTGATCATAACAGCTACACTGGGAACTTTGAAACAACCACACGGATACAGGGTCACTCTTATTGATATTTCTGATAAAATCGAACATATCACCGTTATAAAATTTAACAGTTCGAGTTCGTGGAAATAATGTTACGTCCGACGTCCACGCGTGAGCGTTATGATCAACGAAGCTCCTTTCGATTTATACATCGATTCGTATAAAACTTTCCCCGTGAACGTCTTCACCGTTATTGGGAATTTTAATTTTTTCTTCAGCTCAGCAACATCTTTCATTGATGCTCCGGTATCTTTAACTGTTTCTACCCACTTATTTATCGTTTTACGTCGTAAATCCGTTAAACCGTTTCCTCGTTTTGCGTTTGTAAAGTGTTCTATAACTCTTTCAGCAACACAATTCAGCGTCGACAGTTTCATCGGCAGGAGGTCATCAATGCTGGGTTTATCGTGCAGCGGATATATTGCATAAACAAATGCCGTCACAGGGTATGCTAGCTCATAATATGGTTTGTCGATCCCCGTCAGTATTCCTGGTTTGAAATTTTTACTTAACGTGACAACATCCCCAGCGGGGTGTGATTCTCGAACAGGGTCACGTTTGTCACAGTTAATCCATGTTACGCCATCGTTTATCGAGGCGGCGTCTAAAGTGACGGTATCTACCGCTACGATAAATTATATTCTAAAAAGGTATCTTTGTTCATCGAGATCATTAATAATTGTTCTTGCTCGCTTGTCATTCGCTGTAGCATCAACGTTTTGCATAATTCTGAATGTTAACTACACATGAGCCGCACCATCGTTGCGAAATTTTCTCTTGGTTTCACGGATACGATTGATTAGAGCCTGATTCGTTGCATCAGATCAACATCAACAACAGCTCGCCTCGGCAGATCACGGGTTATTCTGTCAAAATCAAATCTAGCCTGAGAGGGTTTCATCGCAGATAATCTCGTAAATTCCTTCACGTTATAATTAAGGCATATATATATATATATATATACATATATATATATATATATATATATATATACCATATGTATATATATATATACTTCTTTATATATATATATATATATATATATATATATGACTAAACTTCAAAACAATTATATAATGATTCAAGCAAAGTATAGTTGTAAGTGGTTGATGATTGGATCTGAAACTACTTGTAATCGGGCTTGTGTAAATGAATTCTGTGGATACCAGATACAGAGTGTGTGACGAGAAAGACTGGGGCCAAAGCCGTGTTTAAAATGTAACGTCGGTGTCAGGGGTGAAACACAGTTGTGCGTAGAATGCGGCGGTAAAAAATACAGAGCTTTGAAACGGTATAATGATAAAAAAAAAAATATTGATGGTAATGAATCTCCGATAAAAAACGCTGAAAATTATCTCTCTAGATTTTCACGCTAACGTATTTTTCTAGCAATAAAATGATGATTTTGACAAAAATATTCACTATATCAATGGAGCAAGGAAATAACGCCAATGAATTTGTAACGCATTCTATCATCAAGAATTATGAGACATCGCGTGTTGGTGTAATTAGGAACTGTCGACTAAAAAAAGCAGTCGGTTTTGTTAATAATGCTGGATATCTCATATTCTGTGCTGGGGGAAAATATATCTCTGTCACAAATTTGTGTATGAATGTTTTCACGGACAGATCAAAGACGGATTGTGATTGATCATATTAACGGCCAAAAACTCGAAAATTATTTGAATAATTTGCAGGCTATTACACAGAGTCAGAATTGTAAACGTCGAGGTACCGGTAAATATAATAAATCTGCCAGAGCAGTTGTGTCTGTAAATACAGAGACATGGGAATAAATAGAATTTCAATCGATATGTGCAGCTGCCAAATATTTCTGCAATTCCTCAGCTTCGGTACAACGTGTCGCAGATGAAACAACCAGATCAGCATTTTCAAAGAAATACAAACAAAACGTAATATTTAAGTATCTAGTGGCAGACGCCCTCACATATGAATTTTTCTATGAAGTAGAACAGTAAAATACCAAGGGAAATAATTCTGTCAAGCAAAGCTTCCTCCAGTGGAGAGATTACAGAGTAACCTCGCTTGTATTTTATAACGACTTAAGCTTATAAATGGAAGTGTTTTTGTGTTTTTTAAAAAGCATTATACTGGGTTTTCTGACTTTGTCAGGTTCCTTGTCCCTCCCGACTTTGTCCCTGACTATGTCAGGGATAATAGTTAAGAAAAAAGAGAAAAACAGACAAGCCACGCCCCATTTTCGCGTGATAACTCTGCTCTAACTTTCTCGATAGCCTGTGCGAGTGGAACGAATTGCTGGAGGTTTATATCATCATCGACATAAACAAGCGATTGTTTCATTGCCTGTTGGAGTAATTCAATAAACCTGTTTTCGGCTGCTAGTGTGTATCTTCCTACAGATTTTCGTTCTTGTAATATTTCAAAATCATTTGTGAATTTTTTCAGGATTAGGTTGATCAAAAAGTTCTATATCCTCGTCACGTAATTTTTTTTATCGCAGAAATCATTGCGTTAATATTTTCGAAATTCATTTTTTAATAAATATTTATTTAAAATATTTTAAAAATTTCATTCCTAATTTTTGTCGGAATGTGTGGACGGCACAATACACATACTTAATTCTAACACATTCCTTAATTGTTGTTGTCGGAATGTGTGGACAGTACAATAAACGTAGCATATTTACAGCATCAAGCATCAAGTGTATTTACAGCATCAAGCTAAGCTATTTACAGCACTACCATGAGGTGGGGGCTCCTTTTTTTCCCCACCACATGGCGGAACGCTCTACGTTCGCACCAAGTAATTTTTACGTAACAGATTTCAAATTTCATGTACACCTCCCCCCAAATCAAACCCCGGGGAGTGCAAAATCAGCAACCACCACGTTGTTCAACATGGTGGGGAAGTGTAAACATGTATTATTTTAGTTATCTGTTGAATTTCTCCTTAGGCTTGAGCCCCAATTATTATAAATGCAATTTGCAAAACGTCGACAAATTTGTCAGTCACGGGATTGTGAAACGTTAATTTCCACAAG